>JADRCD010228219.1:3811-14018 GCA_019843815.1 Montemys delectorum | reverse complement strand
GAAGGAAGGAAGGAAGGAAGGAAGGAAGGAAGGAAGGAAGGAAGGAAGGAAGGAAGAACTTTTCAAAGATATAGGTTCCTGGGGGACATATACCTGTTAAGAAAGGACACTGATGGTCTGTGTGTGCTCTGGTAGTATATTTGCTGGATCCAATGTCTGCATTCCTAGACTGTTAATACTGTGAGCTCTAACACATAATCCCGGGGCTACTTAATTTTTTATTATGGCAATCATCAGGCTTCTCTCTTTCCTCTCATTTATTTACATTAACAACGGAATGTTAGCTGCTATGCTCAGTGTGAAACACTCTTCCAGGAACAGTTTATGGAACCAACATCTCTTCAGTCTGACATAGCGCTGAAGTCACTGAGTTAATGTTTGTGTGTTCCTGGACAATGTTACAAATGTTCCCTTGATCATACACAGTGAATGAGCTCACAGAACATCCTCGCTACATTTGCTGTACAGAGTTTGAGACCAGTTGCCAGAACCTACACATTTTGATATTGCCCACCGATGATGGGCATCATCTATGCCAAAAAATAAAGATGGCAAGAAAACATACCTCATTCATATTATGTAAGTTTTTGTCAGTCCTAATTTGTGGGAGAATTTTTTATATGCAATACAGAAGATCTACTGATTATTTGAGAAATAAAGTCATTTAACAATGCATTCTTGGTAGAAATTGTACGAAATGACTGAGTAACGAAGAAAGTTTCTAGACTTCCCTGGTTGCTCTGTGGCATATCTTTCTACTTCTTCACTGAGATCTAAATACTCTATTGCCACAGAATATCCACAGGACCAGTGAAATATATCATAGGTATGCAAACAAGAAGTTAAATGCCATTTGGGTGGAAATTTTAAGAAAGTTCGGATGTTAAATTCATCCATTCTGACAAAAGTTCATCTTCAGTCTGATATACCTAAGTATGTCTTGCACCTTCTTTCAATTAGGCCATTCAGCAAAGGCTTCATTACTCAGTGGAGCTCTCGTTTACATTTGAGACCTGAGGCAAAATTAATTTTCTTTTCAGATGGCATATAATAAAACCCTTGCATTGTCTTTGTTTAAGTCCCTTTAGATAAACGATCCTGGGAACATTTCAAGCTTCTTAGAGCACTTTGTGGAATAGATGAAATCAAACCCCAAGGAACCAGATAGGCAGCACATATGCCAGTATTAAATAGCCTCAAGAAATTAAAGATCAAGAGTAAAATTTGACAGGTATGAATTTCTGAAAAAAATGTAAGGAAGCTTATAAAAACTGCTTTTTCATAGAAAATAAAACTAAAATAAAAAATTCCTATTTAATCATGTTGTGTGTGTGTGTCTGTTTTGACTAAATAAAAGGAAAATAATTATGTCAACAGGGTCTGATTAAACTATATTTTGAAATAAGAAAATGAAAAGTTGATAAGTTTAAATGTCCAGAAATTTTGATGTAATTGCTAGCTTAGGCATATGCAAACATAATATATCAAGTAGGGAATATTAACATCTGAGTGCACATTGATTTAGATAACTAACTATATTTCTAGGTAAGAGAAGTAGTCAACCTTACACATTCACACCATTGTAGAAAACAGTAAAGGTATTAACATAAAAAGAACAAAAAATTCCTCCTAGATTTTAGTTAGTATGCATGATATACCCTAGATTCAGAATTAATTGACAAGTTAAATTTCAGCAGCTCACTAAGTTAGTTCAGAGCATCTCATACTGCTAGCTTTGTCTGTTTGTCAGAAATCCTCTTTGCCCCATTAACTATTTATTGCTTCTATAATCTGAAAGAGGGGTCTTGTGTATCTTGCAAATTTCAGTTTTCCTGTATTTGTGAAATTGCTTTTACTTTCTATTTAATTTATTTTTAACTTCTCAAACCTTGTAAGTTTCATTTACTTCCTGGCTCTTCAAGTCATCTCTACAGGTTAGAAGCTTTCAATTCAGAAGAAATTGCTATACAATATATTATCCCCAAAGGGGTCAGTGTTCAGTGAAACCAATTTTCAAGTATCTCCGGAGTTTTTCTTTCAAAGTTCAGAGGAAGGAAGGGTTGTGACTTATTGATTCTGGGGAAAGATATTTCTCTCTAAGACACATTAGCATGCCTATGTATCCTCTTGTTTTGTCAATGAACAATTCAATCCCAATGCTTCTACATTGTCCTAATACGTCTGGCCACCTGAAACAAGAATGTATTTTGTGGATACTCACACCAATAATTGAGGAATCCTTTACCTACCGTTTAGTAGGAGTAGCTTTTAGTAGGCCTGCTAATTACAAAATGTCTCTAAAACAATCTAACTTCCCATTTACGATGCTCAGAATACTTTTTTCAGACTGCAACAAAAGGATCAGTGCTTGTAGTGGCAATACATATAGCAGGAATAAGCTCTGTGGAAGATTCTAGTCATCAAACAGAGTGATAAAATCACTATATTTAAATTTACCAATCACCTAGTCTTGCTAATTTTTATGTTCATGGAGGCTTCGTTTTCAAAATAATACAAAGCTAACAATGTCAATAGACTGTAATCTTTGCAATCTTTCAAATATCTCAGTTCGTGACATTAAAGGAAAGAAATAATCAGAAAGGAAACTAAGAACTAGAAGGAGAATGCACTTTACCACTACCCATTCCATCAAAATTAAGAATAATGTACAATTACATAAGAATTGAGAAACTTATTCTAATCCTATGTAATTACACCTTGTAAAATAGTTCTTAAAATACTTATACTCTTCTAAACTAGTATTTTGACTATTGTTCTAAAACTACTCAATTAGACATAATATCCACATTTTTCATTAATATAAATATAAAATATGCTGTTATAAATGAAGCAATTAAGAAAATCTATATATGTCATACTCCATCACAGCATTTGGTTATTCATTTTACCTAAGATATACCAAGGAACTAAATAACTGGAGCATTTTGTTGTGATTCCTTTATTTAGTTCATCAAATATAAGTTCTAATTTTTTTGTATGAATTACTAATTAGGATAAATAATGGTTGCTTATAAAATATCCTTCAAGGACATTCACTATTCTAACAATTATATACTAAAGAAAAAATTTGAGGAGAATTTACATGAATATGTATACCAGTGGACATTATACTAAGCATCTACTATAAAAAGAAAACACAACAATATATGTAAATCAAGCAAATACTTTGGAAAATTTTAGCTGTGTAGCTTTGTATTTGGTAAAAATAAAATCATTGGAATTACTTTGTTATATAAATCTATCTAAAATGAAAAGCTATTCTCTAGTATGCTAAATTTGAGCACACTAAATTAAAGAGATTGAGATTCATAAATATTTTTCTATCTGGGAGCATACTGCAATTAATTTTAAAATGCACTATTATATTCAATTTATCAAGTAATTATAAATTGAAAACATTAAAAACTGATGTATTCAGGGTAGGAGTAACTGAAGAATTCAAGAAAGCTGTTAAATTCATTTTAAAGAAAATAGCTAAAGTTACTTTTTAATATTATTTAAAGTTGACCATACAAATAAAGAAATCATGTGAATTGAAATTATAAGTGAAATGTTAATGTGAGCATGTCTTTAAGTAATAGTCACTTAGCTCTAGATATTTGGGGAAAAAAATTGTGACTTATCACAGTAATGACGTTCAGGATAAACGTGCTACCAGGCATGGAAAAGTTGAAATTAGTTTACATAATTCATTATGTTTTAATTTTTTTAAATTGAGGTGCTACAAGAGAATAATATTTTATACACAATAAAATTAACAAAATTTATTTATTTAATTCACACATGGCTCAGATTAATAAATGCAAAAATAAAGTCATTTGAAATCTGACTTGTCTTGATATAGAGAACTGACTTATGCATGATTGAACATAGTGTTGAAGAGTTAGTAACCGTGGGATAAAGTTATAGCTGTATGATTCAAGTTATTAACCTTGGGATTAGCTAGGTTTAGCAGCGGAAAGACACCATGTGTAAAATTAGAGAACAGAGAGACATAGATGTTTCTATAGCTAATGAGGTTCCTTTTAAAAACTCGACAGTAGGTCACAAAGTAGAAATGAGAGTTAAGCATTTAAATTTACATGAGCATTATCCATATAATTCAGCAAAATAAAAACAAAGTTTTATAGTATTTCCAACATTGAGAGAGAGGTGTAAATATGAGCTCCCACTCCTAACGAAGAAGTTATTTGCAATTGACACCTTCTTGAAAAGGAAAACTTAGTTTCCCATTGGAATCACATTGGCTATACACACACACACACACACACACACACACACACACACACACGTGCATTCACTCAAGCATGGACACACAGAATCAATGGTATTTTGGGCTTTTACTTTTTGTCTTTCTGGACTTTTGCCTGTATATTATGGTTTAAGATTTTGTATTCCTGCATATAATTTTGTTTGCTTATTTGTATTTGCATGTTTGTTACTTGTGCTCTTTTTGTTCTTTTAAATTGTAATTCATATGTTTTTTTTTTTCTGTTTCCTTATTTATTTGCTTTTTAAAGAGCGAGCAAAAGAAGGGGTATTGAGGTGGATGGGGTTGTAAGGATCTAGGATTTGGGAGAGAAGAAATAGTTATTAGACTACATTTTATAAAATGTTTTACTTAGAATTTTAAAATTAAAACAATTAAAAATAGAACATCATCTAAAACTGAAAATTGATAGTTAAGGGAGCCTATACTTGTGAATTTTTAAACAAATGAATTTCAGAGAGAATTGTAGAACAGCTGACAGCAAAAATATGAAAAATAAAACCTAGGTAGTAATTGAATTGATAGGGAATATTCAAGAAACAGAACAGAAATAATAAAGAAAGTGGAATGGAAAGAGGAAACAGACTGAAGAAAAGAAATTATGGGATCAGTCATAAAATAAAATGAATCACAGATAGATACAAGAAAGGAATGAAGATGTGAATGAAGTTCATTGACTCTAATGACAGTCATGGCATTAGTGAGGACCAGCAGGAAATGTGTGCTTGAGGGAGATTTTAATGTAGCACCATTTTTCTCTATATAAGGACTGAAAGTAGAACATGTTTTGTACTTGTATATAGAAGTTTAAAGCAGAGGTAATATGATGATAGGAAGCTTCTAAAGGAAATTGATATATTTGGATGCAATAATAATGTCTCTAAGTATCTTAGACATTATAAAGAAGTTGTACACAATAAATAGAAGATGAGGGTGCAGCATGGCACTGTTAGCAAGTGTTCTGTTTTCCAAAGCTGAGAAAAAGAAAGAAAAAAGAAAAGAAAAGAAAAGAAAAGAAAAGAAAAGAAAAGAAAAAAAAAAGAAAAGAAAAGAAAAACAACTTTCATAGCTACTCCAGGTTTGGGAGAGGAATATCTTGAAAGCCCTTTTATTTAGAAGTCTGAGTGGGTTGTAGGGGGGCCTGTTATAGAGTTTGCATGCCAGAGCAGGACCTGTTGCTGTAAGATAGAGAGAAGGAGAAGCTATCTGAGGCAGTGCGCTGGGGGACCATGTAAGTATCCCGTAGCACTAGGGAAGTAAATGCATGGTGAAGTTATGTCTTCTGGTAGAGGTCACCTAGCATGCAGAGTGTAGTGGGTTGAAACTGTATGATGTTGCTGTATCAAAGTTGTAAAATTAAGCATTATTTATTGAAAACTATGTATTTTTTTTGTAAAACCCTGATCACACAGAGAATATCATTGGCTTGTGCTTTGTGCTTCAATCAAACCAGCTTCGTGACCACCCTCCTTGGAATGCAGTGTTAATGTTCAGGATTGAATTCATACACTCCAATGTCTCTTTTGCAGGAGTTTTTCACAGAGGAATACATATGTGCAAAAGACCAATAAAAATTGTGTGATCAATCTCCAAGAAAAAAAAATTATGAGTGTGGTGAAAGAAATGTCCGGATAGTAGATCAAGAGTCACCCATTACACAAAGCTCAGGAGCATATAGCATAATAGTAGAATCTAGCTTATCGATTTATATTTTCTATGTGCTTGCTAACCATTTACTTATGCTGGCAATGCATTAAACTGCACGCTCCAAACTCTTTAAGCAATGTCTGCCTGCTTCACTATGGCTCCTCATGTACTCATTTCAATCTTTTGTTTGTTTAATGCTTGGTTTTAAAGATGGAATTCTCAGTATATGGCCAGCCTATTCATTATTAATACTAGGTACAACTAAATTAAAAGAAAAAACATGAGAATCTAAGCCAAAACTGTCTTAAAGTTCATAATGACAAAAATGTGAAATAGAAAACTGCAATTTCTGTTGAGGTAGAAATTTAAATTTCTGATAAAGGAAATGATAAATTTTGTGAGCTGATAGAATTTTCAAATTTTGTAAATCTTCCATCTATGCATCTAGAATTCAAGTTTTCTTAAAATAGCTTGGAGGAAAACATGATTTTTCTGTTGTTGTTTTCTCTCTTGACACACTATATCACTTTTATTATTTTCATTATTTTGGGATTATTTGATAACAAGGCAAAACTCAAAGGTACAAACTTTATTGCTCTCATTTATTTTGATTCCAGTTCACAGAAAGTTGAGCAATTTATTTCCGTAATGTTCTCTATATGTGTTCATATCAAGGGCAAAGGACATTGAGTTCATTCTAGAAGATTCACATTTTGGGACAAAATATTGCATAATATTATTTCAATAAAAATTATATACATGCCTATATTAATCAATTTTAATTTCAGAATATTGATATACTGACTGGAATACTAAAAAGTAGTTAGACATTATAAAGCACTTTTCAGATAATAATTAAAACATAATTTTTAATTTAATTTATTTTTAGAAAATGTAATATAATTATATCATTTCACGTTTCCTCTTTGTCACTCCAAATAATCTCATATGTCCCATATATCTCTCTTGCTCTCCTTAAGAGTACTGGTGTCTTTTGTCATTAATTATTGTTGAATAAATATGTGTTCTATATGTATGTGTACACACATATAATATATGTATTTCAAAATATGTAAGAATAACCTGTTTACTCTGTATAATTGCACTTGGATATTTGAATTTTCAGGGCTGACAGTTACTATTAGATAACAGTTGGTATGCTCTTACTATTTCTCTTGCTTTTAGAATTCATTAGTGGCCTGTAGTTCTCCACATAGTCTAGAAACCTTCTGAGTTCTATTTAGTCATCAGCATGACGCTTAAAGAAAATCACACCTAGTCAAGATGCACAATTACAAACCAATTCCCTTATCTTTGGGATTAGGTAACAGAAAAATTGTAAAAGTCATAAGATCATGGAGTTTGCTTTAAGGATGTTACTTCTAGTAAGTTCAGAAGCTAGACTCAAAGCAACATTACTCCCTATACATGAGCTGAACAAAGAGAGCAACAATGAACATGCTTAAGTTTAAGCGTTGAGTGAGCATTAATCCAAAGGTGATGGTACCCAAAGAAATCTCATCAATCTGGAAGCAGAGAAGGAAAGTTTAACATATAAAGATCAACTCACTCTACATGAGATCTTATCAAGTTTTAAACTATTATTTTACAGATTAGAAAACAGGCTAGAAGAAAAAAAAGTAAGAAGAAACCAAATCCTTTAGAATTGGTGATATTTATGTAGCAACAATAATAAGTATTTTAAGACTCTGAATTATCTTAATAGGCCAACATCCTTTTGGATAGTAATCATTATGCATTTACAAGTACCCACTCTTTTAAAAACTATTTTAAAGATTTGTTTTTCTTACCTTTGAATTATCCAATTTTATCCATAATTTTCAACAGTGAAGGAGAAATTATTTTGAATTAAATGTCTTAATAAATTGATTTAACAGAGAATCCAAAAAAACTTGATCACTTAGGTCATCTAAAGCATTGTTAGTCAAATACTAAGAACACATTTAAACATCAAGTCACATACAATCAACACATATATTAATGATAACATATTACTTGTTGTATATAACCTATTAACTCCATGTGATGTGACAGAGACATAATTAATTTTGACGAAACTCTTTTCAACATTATGAAAGATGAAAATCCTTAGCTCGTTTGATCCAGCCAGCTGATGATTCCGTTATGAAAGTATAACCTAAGTCTTAGAAGTTTTGCTTTAGAGCTTTGGGGGAAGAATAATAGCTAAATCTTGAAAGAATATTTTGTGTATTATCATCTTCACGAGTCTTGATTACAATGTTTTTGAACATCTTATCATTTTCTTTTAATCAAGAAATCAACATATTCTTAATAGGTTACTGCCCGAGTCTAGACTCTAATCCTCAAACTTTGATTTGAGTAATATTTTAATTTTAATATATCTCTGTGGGTATGGATGTCTCAGTCATTAGAAGTACTTGCTACTTTTACAGAGGAATCAAGTTCAATTCTCAGTACCAGAGTGGTAACCCATAACCGTATGAAACCACATCCCTATAGTTCTGACAGAGGGATCATACATACATGCAGGCAAACAATCATACATCAAAAGAAAAAGGAAATAAATAATCTCTGTAACAAGAGGTAGAGGGAGCATATCTCTATAAGTTGCAGATCAGCCTGATTTACGTTGATTCCAGCCTAACCAAGACTACATACTGAGACTTATCAAAAAAACCAACAAGGCCTCTATTACCTTCATATTCTGTAGAAGAAACACATTACTGAAATTGTTATACACACAGATTCCTGCAGATGGCTTTTACTTTGGAGCCCATCCTCCCTCATCTCACTCATAGTACAACTATTCTCACTATATTTTATAATCATTTTAATGTTCCCTGTTATTTTCAACCACAACGATGTTCTTCAGATCATTAAATATACATGTTAAATTACACTATGATCAATATGATGGCACATATTGTTTGTGTTCTATTTTTTTCTCTATTTGTAATAGCAAACCTTTCTTTCATTAAGAAAAAAATGCTAAACTACAATTTTTATCTCTTGCATTAAGTAAAACAACATAATATAATATTACAATATTATAGTTCTTAAAACAAATGATTCTTAAAGTAAAATAAAATCTAAGAAAACTTATGAGAATTAATCAAATTTATACATAATGCATTCTCACTATGAGATAGCCATACAATGATTACAAAGAGACCATCTAAATTTAGGTAGGCCAGAGAGCTTACTGATTAAAAAATAAAATTAGTTCATTTACATTTAGCAAATATTTTATTTTAAAACCCTTATCTTTTAATCTTTGTAATGATGAAGAGAGTTTTGGCACTTGAACTCACTAACAGGTTGGATTAGACATGTATTTATGGTCCAAGCAAGTACAACTCATCAAGCATACAAATCAAATGGATTTTGAATTCTCTCTCTCTCTCTCTCTCTCTCTCTCTCTCTCTCTCTCCAAAACATACATTGCTAAATTGTTAGTTTCAGATTAATTAAAAACTAAAAGTAAAATGAATTTTCTCCCTTCCCTATTAATTTTATAAGAGAAGATCCTATGGTAAAACTTAAATAAATTAGGATAATTCTATATAACAGAACAAGGGAGCTATTATGCATGAAGACGTGGAGAAACAGGTTGAGTTCTAAGTTTTTGTGTGGTCTGATAAAGTAGTCAGTTATGGAGTGGTATGGATTGGGACAAAGGAAATGGTCTACTGATAATAAAGTTGGGGAAAATTAGCAAGGCCTGTGCAGATTACTATCTGTGGTCCTGTGTCTTCAGAGATAAGAATGTCCTTTCCTCTAGGATGGAAGAACCACTTATCACAGGAGGGTCCTTAACCTGCTTCATGAAAAGGGCACAACCCCTTTTCTGCCTTTCATGGCCTGTTTCAGGGGAGAAGGGCAGGAAAAGGTCAGAATGTGACCTTCCTGCTTCTGCCATTTTCTCAAATGCCAACCAGTCATATTTTTTCTTGTATGTGAATGGGACAATGTTCTCATTCCATCAATTCCTAGTCCTACATACTCAGCTATATGTTATAAAATCCAATAAGGGCAAAATAGATATAAATTATATGATCATGTTATATAAGTACTAAGATATAGTCCTTGTACATTGTCTAATACTTCTAATAAAAATAAAGAGAAATTAATATTTAATTGTTGCCTAAGAATATAAGAGAAATATTCTTAGATTAAGGTCTCTTTTCAGCTATTTTCTAATTTTTCTAATGTTTCTCTTTCTCTCTCTCTCTCTCTCTCTCTCTCTCTCTCTCTCTCTCTCTCTCT
>JADRCD010228218.1:0-33704 GCA_019843815.1 Montemys delectorum | reverse complement strand
TCTCTGTCTCTGTCTCTGTCTCTCTGTCTCTCTCTCTGTGTCTCTGTCTCTGTCTCTCTCTCTCTCTGTCTCTGTCTCTCTCTCTCTCTCTCCCTCTCTCTTTCTCTGCTTCATCATCTTGACCATCTGCTCCTATGATCAGGCCACATACTTTCTTATCCATATAACTTCTTTGCTTGCTATGGTTCCCTTATTTGCTACCTAGGGCTATCTGTTTTTCAAGATTCAAATCTGTAATAGAAAGTCTCTTCTTCAGAGAGAGAACTGCATACTGATAACATAAATATGTAATTATTCTGTCTTATAAATCCCATTATCAAGTACTGTTTTCTGCTGTGGCACTTTTCAGGACCTTATGTTGTTTTGTTTGTTTGTGGTTTCATTTCTTCAATTACTTCTTAGTTTCACGAAAATGGAGGCACAGACTTCTTGTGCCATCATTGGAATAGTGGATAAAGAAATTTTCCTTGAACAGACACTAGAAGATACTGTATGTATATCTTGCTTTGGCCTAGGGCAAGATGAATGTTATATCTTCCAAATATATGAAATTCTAAACTTTTGTTTTTCTAGTATGGACAGTCATTTTTTTCCAAACTCATTCTGAAGTTATATCATACAAACTGCCTCATCTTTTTTTTTCCCAGACAGGGTTTCTCTGTATAGCCCTGGCTGTCCTGGAACTCACTATGTAGACCAGCCTAGCCTCGAACTCAGAAATCCGCCTGCCTCTGCCTCCCAAGTGGGATTAAAGGCATGTGCCACCACCGCCCGGCTTCTGCCTCATCTTTTAACTATGGAGTCACTTAACATGAATCAACAGCTGAAATATCTGGGATACAGCACAGCTGGTAGAGTACTTAACTCCCATCTCAGGCTCCTAGGTTTGATCCTCAGTATCACGTTAGCCAGGCCTGATGGCATAGCACAGTGCATGCAGCATTTAGATAGGGAGGTAGAAAGACCAGACATTTAAGGGAATCCTCAGCTACATAAAATGTTTAAGGGTAGCTTAGGATACATAAGACTATGCTTCTATAAGAACAGCACACTGATTTTGGCTGCTGCTTGTTTCTGTGTTTTCAGAATGGTTTACTCATGGCATGTCTACCTGAGCGGATAAGTAATGCCGTATCCTGTGACAATGAATTTACTTCACTGAACAAGTATTTACTTAGTATTTCTACCTTCTTAGTGCTCTTTGTGGTAAAAAGAAAATGGCTTCAGCTTTAATGGAGTTCATAATATATTTAGGGAGAGATCAGGTACTCTCTCCCTGTTTGTTTTTATGATGAGTCAAAGATGGAGTTGTGATTCAAGAAGGATCTGTGCACAGACAGCTAGAGTATACGGATCTACAGAGGCTAGAAAGAGAGATTTTTTCAGAAGAAGTGATATCAAAATGGAGCTAGAACACAGACAGGCGTTTGTCAGGAGGAAATAAATGTATTTCAGTCTTCATCCTTCAAGCAGAAAAATTGGTGGATTACAATCTCCAAAATGTCTCATTGTGTCTTTGGCAATGTTAGCTATTATTAATACAGTCCTTTGATTTGTTTCTCATTCTACCATCAGCCTCATTATCATCACCATCACAGTCATAAACATCTTCACCAGCTCAGTGTTGTTCTCACTGGTAGTAGAATTTTTGTAAGCATCATCATCATTAGCATCATCATGACCATCATTACAATAACCATTGTCATCACTGTCCCCCTCATTAGCATCACCATCACACCACTGTTATTGTCATCAGTCACCCACCTTTATGATTATTGTCACCATCATCATCATTGTGAATCTTAACAGTCTTCTAATCATTATTGTCATTATCATCATTACCACTGTCATGATCATCATCATCACCATCACCATTACCATGATCATGTTATTGTCACCATTCATTGAGTAAAGAATTAGTCAAGTATTTTTATAAAACACTACCAATTGTCACTAAAATCATACTTAGCTTGTTAATGAAAAACAAAGAGTCAATATTTTACACAAGTTTACCCAGCTAATTAGTACCTTATATTTCTGTATTATACTGCTGTATACCATATCTTAGTTAATTTCAGATTGAAAGCAAATGCCCTCTTTTTGTTCTTAGCATTGTTCAGGAGTTGGCATAAATAAAGGATGACCTACACAGCATGTTTTAATACCAAGGTCCTTGGGCATGACATTGACCTTCTGAACTGTGGGGCTTCTCAGGTAACAATAACAGTTTCTTAGTAGGTGCAGATAAAATTTAGAGTTGCTATAGTGACTGACCCTATAAACTACAAATGAGGAAATACATTCTAAATCAAGCTACTAGACATATATCAGCATTAATTTTGATATGCATATTATAGAAACAGCAGATTCTCTTGCTTAATGTTTTAATCATCCCTTTTGGGCATAAATTCCCCTTGATACAGAGTGGGTACCACGCATTGGCTATGTACTCTACATCTACTCTCCACATCCATTATGAAGAATTTGCTCTTCCTCTGAGCCAAGCTTCTGTACTTGACCTATGAACTCTTCCTATACTTTAAAGATTTGTAATTGGATAAAATCATCTGTCTTGCTTTCTAAGTTCATACATGCTAAGTTATGACTAACCATGCTCCCTAAGCTGCATGTAGCCCAGGACAACTATAATTGTATTCCCAAAACAAAGCCACTAACTTAAAATTTGAGCTACTTTTTGTATAATATTAAAAAAAAAAAAACAATTGGAAGTTTCTGAAGTGGGAATGTCATAGATGATAATGTCACATTACACTCCACATACTGTAGCAGCATTCTGTAAACACATTGTTGTTATGGATTCTTGGCATAGATTTGTCCTGATTCTCTATGTCTTCTCACCCTTATAATAGCACAGGGTTCATAAAGACCTATCTGTAAGCTAAGTCCCACTTCAACTTGCCAACACCAAACCTAAAGTCTGTAACCACCAGGACTCAGTTCCAAGAGACTGTACTACCTTGACAGTTGCTCAATCTAATAAAGCCTATGTCGATTGTTACTATGCCCTGTTCACCTCCAGAAGCCACAGTAAACTTCTCTTTAGAGGTTTGGTTTATCTTGATCTGATCTTTTGCTGTTAACCAGCCTAGTTTTTTCTTCTTGTGATAGATAATAACATTTTTCTGTTGAATCCCTTTATGTTAAAACCTTTCAAAGTATAATAATGACCGCAACCAAAAAAACAATTTGAATGTGAAACCAGCATTCTTAGGACCATAAAGACCTGAGGGCTTGTCAAAGAGTCCATAGGTCTTCCTGTTCATGGCCATGGTTAACATTATCCTTGTTCCTCAAATATTCTATATTTCCACCAACAAGGAAAATTAAATTCAGAAAATCTTAAATCTAGAAAAATAGGCAAGAAATCTAGATCTTTCTTTAAAAAGGGTCATGAAGATAAAACATAAAATGAAGACAAATATTTCAACTCTATCTAATAGCTTGTTGGAACTTGTCTTAGTCAGGGTTAGCACAAGCTTCATGACCAAGAAGCAAGTTGGGGAGGAAAGGGTTTATTCAGCTTACTCTCACATTGCTGTTTATTACTAGAGGAAGTCAGGACTGGAACTCAAGCAGGTCAGGAAGCAGGAGCTGATGCAGAGGCCATGGAGGGATGTTCCTCACTGGCTTGCTTCTCTTGGCTTGCTCAGCCTGCTCTCTTATAGAACCCAAGACTTCCAGCCCAGGGATGGCACCACCCCTTTGATCACCAATTGAGAAAATGCCCCACAACTGGATCTCATGGAGGCATTTCCCCAACTGAAGCTCATTTCTCTGTGATAACTCCAGCCTGTGTCAAGCTGACACAAAAAACTAGCCAGTATAATTGACTCCTTGTTAACTTGACACACAAACACATCACTGTTAAGCCTTAATCCTTATGTTCTTATTTATTTCCAAGATTTAAAGTCTCACAGTCTTTATATATTAAAAGTTCAATCAATTTAAAATGCCCAATATTTTTTAAAATTTAAAGTCTCTTAACTGTGGGCTCTACTAAAATACATTCTTTTTGCAAGAGGGAAAAATATCAGGGCACAGTCACAATCAAAAGCAAAACCAACTGGGATCCAACTCAGGATCTTTTGGGCTCTTCCAAGGGCTTGAGTCACTTCTCCAGCTCTGCCCTTTGTAGCACACATCTTGGTTTCTGGGCTCCAGATGCCTGTACTTCACTGCTGCTGCTGTTTTGGGTGGTCATTCATGGTACTGGCATTCCCAAAACACTGCTGTAACTAGGCTTTATCAATAGCTTCTCATAGTCTGTCTTTATGGTGTCAAGTCTCAACTCCTTTCAGTCCTGGGCCTTTAATTGTAAACTGAGGCTGCACCTTCACCTATGGCCTTCCATGGCCTCTCACTGTGCTGAGCCTCAGCTGCTCTCTATGACCCCTTCATGCTGTCAAAACTAGTACCACCTGAGTGACTCTTATACATTAACAAGTCCTGTTGCAGCACAAGGTACAACCTTGGCTATCTCTGGAAAACAGCCTCTTGGTGTTTTCAGAAAACACTCTCCAGAAGATGTCACCTCAGTGGTGCTGGTCTCTTCTTAATCATGGCTAATTTCTTAGCTCCAGCTAATCAGCATCAATAGTCCCAGCAATGCAAAGTTTCTGCTTTAGTAGTTCTGGTATCTTGTTGATTACAAGCTAATACTTCAGCCCCAGCTAACCAAAACCTCAGAATCTTCACAATCAAAACATATGGCCCTGATAAGAGTCTTTAATCTTCCCTCTGAAATTTCACAAGCCAGACCTCCATTTTCTGCACTGTTCTCAACATGATCTTCTAAGCGCCTATAGAACATTTCACAGAGTTCTTAACTCTTTGAGCTCTTATAGCTCCAAGTTTTAAAGTCTTTCCACAGTCCTCCCCAAAACATGGTCAGGTTGTCACAGGAATATCCTACTCCTGGTACCAATCTGTCTTAGTCAGGGTTTTTATTCCTGCACAAGTATCATGACCAAGAAGCAAGTTGGGGAGGAAAGGGTTTATTCAGCTTACTCTCACATTGCTGTTTATTACTAGAGGAAGTCAGGACTGGAACTCAAGCAGGTCAGGAAGCAGGAGCTGATGCAGTGGCCATGGAGGGATGTTCCTCACTGGCTTGCTTCTCTTGGCTTGCTCAGCCTGCTCTCTTTTAGAACCCAAGACTTCCAGCCCAGGAATGGCACCACCCCTTTGATCACCAATTGAGAAAATGTCCCACAACTGGATCTCATGGAGGCATTTCCCCAACTGAAGCTCATTTCTCTGTGATAACTCCAGCCTGTGTCAAGTTGACACAAAAAACTAGCCAGTATAGAACTTGCCTACTGCTTCTTTCTCATAGGAAAGGCTAGAACTACTCCACTAACCATCCCTGCACAGCAAATTAAAGATTCTGGTAACTCTTCAGGTACTATGGTCAATTTGGCCTAAGGAGTGATGTGATGCAAAAGCCGTAGCCTACTTCTTAGATTCTGTTTTGCTAGAAAAAAAATCATAAATACTAATATAAACCAGTAGTTTGGTTGGGTACTGTATAAATTACATTTCTGTTGCAGTGATAAAATTCCATGAGCTCCACAAACTTAAGGGAAAAAAATCATTCATTTTGGCTCATGCTTCCAGAGAGATAACAGTGCACCAGGGCAGCCAGGCATGGCAGTGAGCAACAGTAATATTGGCAAGAGAAGGAAGCTAATGTTTATGCATGCAGGAAATGGAGAGAATGAACTGGAAGTTAGGTGAGTCTACAAACCCTCAAAGCCCATCCCCAGTGATGTACTTCCCTCAGTAAATTTCTCATCCTCAAATTTCACAAGCTCTCAACACAGTATTACCAACTGAAGACTAGAAGTTGAAACACATGAACCTCTGCTCGACAATTCTCATTCAAGCCACATCAGCCACTTAAAGAAACATAATTGAGAGCTGTGCAGCACTTCATTTAAAATTACATTTCTACTATGGCTTATAGAACTAGGCATTGGAAGTAATACCATTTCTCTGGAGCCTTGAGACTTGGAAATGTCATGGCCCCCTTTTGCAACTGAGGTGTCTGGGTTTGTTGTATTTTAATGCATGTGATTAAGTGCTTTCCTTCATTTCCCATGCAAGGAAGCATGATCCTCAGTAGAAGCAGAGATTTTTTTTTTAAGCCCACTGGGGAAATAATGAAACAGGTAGGACATGCAGAGAGATGTTAAAGGTTTATATAAGTCACTGTCTACAGTATCTGGGACCATTTCTATTTCCAGCATCCTTTGCTTCTTGCGACCACAGTCTCTGAACTGCATAATTTATCCTGTCACCTGACAGCAGGTGTCATTATAAAAATTGCCAAGCCAATTCAGAGAGTTTCTACACGGTGGGGCAACTTAAACTTTTAACAACCTTCAAGAAAGTCTAGACTCATCAGCACCTCTTGTCAGCTTGTACGTGAGCTCATCTCCTAGTTGCAGAAAGTTGGCAGATTAGAAGATTCTAGATGACAGATCTGAAATAGCATCGGTGACACTCTTCCCCAGCAGTGTCTCTGATAAGAAGCATAATGAAAAGTCATATTTAGAAATTTGGTGAATTCTTTAAAAATCTTAGGTAGGCTTGTGGCTATCTCTTTATAATTTATTCCATTTGTCTGTAATAAAAGTGTGATTTTCAGGTGTGGAGGGCATTTATAAGAGATATCATAGACTCTCATGTGTGTTCTTATACTCCATATTATAAAGCTCACCATGGAGACTAGAGGAATGCTGACTAAATCTAGCTATGTCTACTATTCAAACTGGCTGTTTTTGTGCTCCAAACTCTAAAGTTCAGCTATTTCTATATTATACATTCTATACATTCTATACATACATGCAAACTGCATAAATACATGCAGGTATATATGCTATCTATGTATCTATATTTGTATGATGTATTGTAATTACTCTGCCATGAAGAGAAATAATCTAAAGAGAAACATTTGTGTCCCTCTTTGGCTACCAGAGTTTTGAAATAATCGACCCCAAAGAAACAAAATTTCTCAAAAGCCAGGCACAGTTGAGCATGCCTTTCAACAAAGCACTTGAGAGGCAGAGGCAGAGGCAGGTGTATCTCTGTGAGTTCCAAACCAGCTTGGTCTATATAGTGGATTCAAGAACACCTAAGGGTATGTTGAGAGAAACTGCCTTTAAAAAATTCTGAAGACTGACTGAAGGGTCTGAAGGGTATTGCAACCCCACAGGAAGAACAATATCAGCTAACTGGACCACCTAGAGCTCCCAGAGACTAAACCAACAACCAAAGGTACTCAAGACATATATGTAGCAGAGGATGGACTTTTCTGACATTAATGAGAGGGGAAGCCCTTGGTCCTGTGGAGGTTTGATGCCCTAGTATCAACAGATGAGGTGGGTATGGATAAGTTAGTGGAGGAGCACCCTCATAGAGGCAAAGGGGAAGGAGGAGATGTGGGATGAGTTGGGAGCTTATGGAAAGAAGATTATAGAGCACACAGGCACAGGGGAAAATTTCCTGAATAGGACCCCATTTTCTTTTCTATTAGTTTGAGTGTATCTGGTTTTATGTAGAGGTCCTTGATCCACTTGGACTTAGCTTTGTACAAGGAGATAAGAATGGATTGATTTGCTTTCTTCTACATGCTAACGGCCAGTTGAGCCAGCACCATTTGTTGAAAATGCTATCTTTTTTCCACTGGATGGTTTTAGCCCCTTTGTCAAAGATCAAGTGGCCATAGTTTTGTGAGTTCATTTCTGGGTCTTCAATTCTGTTCCATTGATCTCCCTGTCTGTCACTGTATCTATACCATGGAATTTTTATCACAATTGCTCTGTGGTACAGCTTAAGGTCCGGGATTGTGATTCCACCAGAGGTTCCTTTATTGTTGAGAATAGTTTTGGATATCCTGAGTTTTTTGTTGTTCCAGATGAATTTGCAAACTGCTCTTTCTAAGTCTGTGAAGAATTGAGTTGGAATTTTGATGGGGATTGCATTGAATCTGTAGATTGCTTTTGGCAAGATGGCCATTTTTACTAAATTAATCCTGCCAATCCACGAGCATGGGAGATCTTTCCATCTTCTGAGATCTTCAATTTCCTTCTTCAGAGACTTGAAGTTCTTGTCAAACAGATGTTTCTTATTTCCTCATCTTGTTCAGTAAGTCATCCATTCTAAGACATGACAACATGAAAGATAATCTTCCTTAAGCCATTGCTTCAAGAAAAGACAAAGGCTATGTATATTTTCACAGATATGCTTATTTACACTATTCCTGAAAAATGAAGAGCATTTCATTCTGCATACACTTGATTTAGTCTCTATGTTTTGGAGGAGAGACAGCTGTGGGAAGTAAGACTTAAATGCAAAAATTCATATTTTTTAGATGACATTCACAAATAATATCTGATTATACATATGTATACTTTACCCATTTAATAATATATAAGAGAAGAGTCATAATATTAAATTATAACAGTTTTTCTAGCAATAGGTGACAGAGCAAACCATTTCAACTTTGCTCATTCTCCATTCTAAGATTGCATTGAGAAATCTAGTGTTCACCTTTGTAACCTTGCACTGTAACTTGACAAGAATAAAAGAAAGTAACAGAATGAAGGTATATTTTATTATAATTTTTTCTGAAAATGATTCTTGCCAATAAATGTCCCTATTATATTATACTGTAGAAACACGGGCATATGATAAAAATATTTTCCAAAATAAATGTTCATGTTTTTCATGAAATTCTAGAAACTTAAGCCCTGTTCTGTTCTGTTTCAGATATAAATTAAGGATGTGGTTTTAGTAAAATGTATACCTATGAATGTAATCATGTACCAATAGTGTATTCTGTGAACACACACACCCACTCATATACACAAACTTTTGTTTTTAATTCTTTTACTAGGTCACAGAGAAGTGTAACATTTAATCAGAGAGTTCAATGATTAAGTTGTAATAATATACACATAAGAATAGTTAAGGGAATAATATAAGACTATAATATATAATAATATAAAAATAAAAATATAAAAAAAGTTATAAAAATAAAAGACAAATACTGTTTTCTTCAGTTCTTTAAATCACTTAAGATAAACAGAATCTTTATATTATGATTTCCTAGTTTCAAAGTCATCACCCCCTGTATTCTAAGGGGTCAGAAATGATAGAAAATGCTTCAGAAAAGAAATTTTGATTTATTGGCCCAAAAACTGAGAAAGCATATTATTCCTTCCAATAGGAGACCGTGAAGCTGAACTTAGAAAACCTTATGAGAAATTAAGGTTCTGTATCTAACTATTACTTAGAGAAACTGAAACATTGTTTAAATATAGGCAGGAGGTTTTCAATTTTCAGAAAAGTACTTGGTCCACGTGTGCCTATCTCCTCCAAATGTCTTTGGAGTAATACCTATTTCTGGGACATTCTTGAAATTCCTTCATGATTACCGTTAGTTAATTGTAGTGAGTAGAACTTTCTTATCTGGCTGGCTCTGTGTTCAGACCACTCCTTGTTTGTTATCGCAGGAACATTAACAGTTTACAACATCCCAAGTGAAATACTATCAGTTCTTTCGAATGTATCTGTAAGGAATCTTGCATCAGGTAGTTTACAATTAAAAACATGCCCATGTGGAGGTGAACAGACAACCTGTGAGAGTCAATTCTCTCCATCTACCATGTGGGTGCAGGGAATTGAACTCAGGCTTCAGGTTTGGCAGCAGGATTAAGGCATCTCATTTCCCATAAACTATTTTTTAAGAGAAACCAAACTTTCTTTTAAAATCAAGCAAACAAAACCACTATTTGTTCCCCTTTGCATATATTTTATAGCTTTGTGCACTATGTGTTTCCAGTGCTTTTTATTTGGCTCTTTTTCTTTTTGTTCTACTCTGTTTATTATTGTTGTTGTTGTTGTTGTTGTTGTGGTTGTGGTTGTTGTGGTTGTTGTTATTATTTAGATGCTTGTTTGTTTTCTAAAGAAAGAAAGCATGTATATTTAGAGAAGAAGGGAGATTGGGGGATCTCAGAGGAGCTAAGGGATGGGAAACCATAATCAGAATTTTTGTATGAAAAAAATCTATTTTCAATACAAGAAAAATAGGAGAAGAAAATGAACTCATAAAACATTTGAGAATATTGCATCTGATTTTAATTTCAATGTGACTATTCGTAGTAGAGATTGTTTGCATTTAAGCTACACATAGTAACCCTATTGTTATACTAAACATTATTCTTTAGTTTGGGCACAAGGTGTTCTGTTTATATGTATTAGGTCCATTTATTTTATGATGTGATTTAACTCTAGAGTTTCTTGATTTCTAGGTTTTTTTTTCTAGTTGAGCAATGATGCAGGCATCAGAGTGTTCTCTGAACACTGTTTTGTACTGGTCAGTCACTCCCTCTGTATTGAGGTTGATGTATGGTTTTAGAGAGGATAGTGGGTTTTATTTGTTTATATGTTTTTAAATAAATTAGTATTCCTATTTTAACAAGAAAAAAAGCAAACTGTTTTCACCTGATTCATAGATGCAGGAAATGATCTTGTCTCAAGCAGACAGAATGCATACTCCAAACTTAGAAACTTCAGCAGAAGGAGACATTCTCATCAAAGAGATGTCTCAGACAGTGTCCCAGAGCACAGGCTGTGGAGCCAGATAGTCTGAGCTCAAGTCCTGATACATCCAGCCACTAGCCATTTTATCTTCAGAGAATTGTTCACTCTTTGCATTTTTTTTTACTTCCTCATGTGTAATATGAACAGTGTAAAATTACCTGGCTCATAGAAACTGGTTTGGGCCAAGTCAGCTAAAATATGTAAAACTTTATTACCTGTTGCATGGCAAAGCTCCCTAAGTTTTGCTACCATCATCACTATCATCCCCATCATCACCATCACCACCACCACCATCATCATCCTCCTCATCATCATCATTGTTGTACTAACCTCTGATTCTTTGTTAAGGGACAACAGGGGAAATTAATTTAATACATCAATAAATAGTTAATAATGCTTGAGTAATTAACCATCAGAAAACTGTTATGAAAAGAGTAAGATTTGTGATCAAAGCTCAACAATTTTTTTTTCAGAATAGAGCCAGAGACACTGAGGATACAGTGAGATAGAAGTAGGCTGCTGTCCTTTTGAGCTTTACCTGTCCCATTGACTCAGCCAAGAGTCATCCTACAAGAAAGCCTCAACTGTGGGATTATCTCCAGGTTGGCTGGAGTCATGAGTGTAAGCCTTGTTTTGATTGTTCATTGATATGGGAGATCCAAGCACAGTGTGGGCAGCACCACTTCCTAGGCAGAGACAGATGAGCTATATAAAGGGGAGAAAACTGTCTCTGACAGCAAGCAAGCAAGCGAGGATTTCTATCTTTGTCTTCCTGCTCTTGACTTTCCATGTGATGGATTGAGTTCATGCTCCTGCTTTGCCTTTCCCCCGCCCTGATAGACTCAAATTGTAACTTGAGAGAGTCCTTTTTCTCCAATGAGCTGCTTGTTGTCGGAATGGCTTTCAGTCAAAGAGCTGAAACTAGAAAACTAACCAAGGGGCTACACTAACCCATCCATTTTGACCACGCTGCATCTGAAACTGACAGACAGGGATGGATATGAGACAGCAGCATGGTTTAATGCGTGCCTTTGTAGTAGCTGCTGACACCCAGACATTTTCTCCTCCCTACCATGATACCTCATCTCACTATGGTGATGGCATGAGACTCTGCTCAAGCTAGTGAGTGAGTCTTTATATTATAAATCATGAAACAACATGCACCGTGCCTGAATGGAGTGCCAGCATTGTTTAAGGCTCTGCCACCCAAACAGCATAAGCAAGAATCAAGTGGTCCCAATGATACATCACCTTAGAGCGTATGAGAAAATGCAATGACTAAAGCCATTGTCAAAGCACCTATTGTTAAAAACATGAAATGAATATCATCATTTGAACTATCAGGTTCTTGAGTGCTTTACTTGATTGCAACATGAACTACTTAAACCCTACCTAACTACCAGATAGCCCAAGGCATTAACAGGAAATATTGTAATGTCTAGTTCCTATTGCAGTAATAATTAATGTAATTGAAAAGAAAGCCTAGATATGTTATTTCATATTTATCCCTGTTTGGTTGGAAAAGGTAAATTTCAGCTTAAGTGCCTAAATTTCCCAGTCTCACAGAATGATAGATATAAAATTCACCACAATGAGGGTTAGAGAGTTGAGCCCAGTGATAAAGAAAACCCTTTGTTGTTGCAGAGGATTTGAGATCAGTTCCCAGCACCCACCTTCAGTGGCTTACCACCACCTCTAGCTCTAGCTCCAAGGAATCTAATGCCACTTTCTAGCCTCAAGAGACACCAGTACACAAAGCATCCACACCCAGAGACACATACATAAAATGTATCTTTGAAGTCTCAAGTGTTCCACATTTATCTATTAGTCCAGTATATTTCTTCCCAACTGAATTATACTCACAAAGATATTTTAACATTTAAAGATATACATACAAATATTGAGAACAATCTCAATTGTTTCAAATAATAATATGTTTAATACATACATGTTCTAAATCAGAAGTGTCTAAGACCCATCATTCCTCAAACTCTACTATTCCCTAAAATCAGTAACCTCAAATTGTAATATTGTGGAATCACTTTGGTGAGGCAGCTAAAGCTGCGATTACTTCTATTAGAACACATTCCCAAAGAATGAAACAGAGGCCATAAAAACAGATAAGCAAACTTTTTAATAAAGTAGAGGTAAAATATATATATATAATGCTTAATGGGGTACATGTGTAGAGAACAAAGAACACGAAGAACCCTGTGCCTTGAGTCTTCATCCATCCTTTGAGAATTTTATTGAGATGTTTATCAAAACTGTCTTCTGCTCAAGATGATGTAAGAGTTAAATGCAAGAATTTTTTCCTGCCTTCTTGGGCCAAGAGGAGCAGAAATAGCTAAACATATTTTGTTACTGATCACTCAGCTTTGAAGTCAGTAAAAGACTGTGTGAAACAAGAGGTGGCCAACTAAATATCCTATGAGGACTTTAACTTTTAGAATCGGTAAACTTTGGGCCAGCAGGAAAAAGTGGCTAATTCAATTTACTGTCATTGATATACCCTCTAATTTTACAGCCAGTGTAAATAAAGCCTGTGCAATTATTTCATGTAATAGTTACAAGGCTCAAAGCTTATGCTTATTCATTATTAACTGAGCCATTATGTGCAGTTAGAAAATTGCTTGATAAAAAGATAGTGTTAAAAAACTTAAGGGGTTAGGGGCTGCTATCAGACTACAAAGTGAAAATAAATGTATTGGTGAGCCAAAAACAGACATACAGACAGACACAAAGGAAGGAAAGAAGAAAGGAAGGAAGGAAGGAAGGAAGGAAGGAAGGAAGGAAGGAAGGAAGGAAGGAACAAACGAAGGAACGAAGGAACGAAGGAAGGAAGGAAGAAATTAAGGAAGGAAGTTTTCAGCTGTCTCTGAGAATCTGGCTCCTCTCACAGTCTCCCAATTAATTAGCCACCTGAATGGTAGTAACTGCTTTTCCTAATTTCAAATATAGATGTCTGGAAAATGTCATAACTACTTTCTGTTTTTCACAATATATGTAGAATAAAAGATATTTTAAAAATAAACTTAATTTAGTAGCAGTTTAATTAACAGGGCTGTAGGCTCATTTGTTTTCCTGAATTTTCTTGCTGTCAGGTTATTTTATGGTGCCTTACTCTATTTTCATTACTAATGGAAAAAAGATGAGAGATAACCACTAAGATCAGAAAGAGGTAGATCATCTACTGTTCTACTCTGAGTTAAATTTATATATCCATGACATTTAAAATAGACAGTGTTACTGAAATGAAAGGATAACAAATTGCTGGATTTATGAACTTTCAATTGACAGAGCTCAGGAAAGTAAAAGATGAAGAAAACTACAGCGAGTATTTAAAACTACAAGAAAGCTCATGATGCTAGACATGCTTCTTCCAATTGTTCTAATTCCTCAACTTATCTTACTAACACCTTTATATGTATAAATATATGGATGTATGTCTGTATGCATGCATATAGGTGTTTTGTATGTATCTGCGTATGCATGTATATGTATGCATGTATTATGTATATAAATCGATGTATCTATCTATCTGTCTGTCTGTCTGCTGTCTGTCTGTCTATAACCTAGTTATTTGAGGCAGGGTTTGCCTGCATTTGTACTCATTTTGTTGAACAGATTGGACTGAATTTGCAGCAATTTTCTTCCTCAGCTTCTCTAGTGCTAAGATTACAGGTGTTCACCATGCTGACACCAGTTATTTTTAAATGTTTTATTCCTCACACTTTATATTAAATATTGCATGACATTTTTTTTACTTTTAGATTTCATTTAAAAAAATCTTAGTATAACATAATTAAGACTGAAATGATATATGTATTTTATTAAATTCTTTCCCCTATTCTCTGATCCAGGTTCCATAGAGTATTCTTTATCTTTATCTTGATAAAATTCTTACATGACTGTCTTTTATTGTGTTTGTGTGCTCATGTGCATGTATACTCTTGTGAGTGTGTGTGTGTGTGAGTGTGTGTGTGTGTGTGTGTGTGTGTGTGTGTGCGCACTAGCAGAAGCATAAAGATCAGAGGACAAGTTGCATAACTCACTTTCTCCTTCCATCACATAAGTCACAGACAGGGCTGAACTCAAATCACTAGTGTTTGTGGTAAGAACTTTTACCTGTTCAGCCATCTTAGTAGTTTCTATTTTTATTCATTTAATTCTTTCCATTCACCTTATATAACCTTATGGTATTCCTTTTTAAAATAATTAAAATATGGAGACCTAGTAAATATATAAAAACTAAATACGTAGAGGAGTCTTACAACTTATCCTTACTGTTTAAAGGGGTTAGTTCACTTGGAATTGGACTTCTAGAGCGTCAAGATTATATGCATGTATGTTTAAATGCAAATGAAATATTGTATATTATGATTATATGCAAAAATATGCATGTGTGAGCATGACATGTTAATTTAAACTGCAAAATATTACATAATGCAATATAATTTGCACAAGAGAGCTCTCAGTAAGTGATTTTAGCTTAAGATATAGTTTAGTTTTGTATATTACGCAAATTAAGTTTTCTTTTCATGGTCAAATTTTATTTAATAAATCCATAAACATGTTTATTTTAGCTCTAAATGCTTAGCTTTCCAAATTATCTTAAATCATCTCTCTAGGAAGATCCTGTTGTACATATGTGTGGGATATCAATGAGAAAAATGTCCATTAATATTAATAATACTAATAATTTAGTAAGCACTTTCAAGTTGTAAATCAATCTCAATAAATTTTCATTGGCATACAAATAAAGCAAAGTCAAATAGAAATAAAAGCTTAATTCTTATCACTTAGTCATCTACTGAAATTATGTAAACTATGTTTATTTTAAATAATCAAAATTACAGATTAACACATAGTAAATACATGAGGACAAAGCCACATAGTTTTAAATTTTCTTTTCAAAAACCCTTTCTGTAAATTAATTATGCCCTGTGGGGTCTTTTGAAAGCTATCAACTTTTTAGTGCAATATAGCATTTTATGTAAATTAAAGAGATATTTTCAATACTTTGATTTCATAGTGATTTTAAACTTGACCTTAAAATGATGTCTTCTGATTTTTATTTAAGGAATATTTTTGCTGCCTTGAGGCAGGTTCTTTGGACTACAAATGAAGAAAATTAAAATGCCAGTTTGTCTATAGGAAAGTTTACAGAACAACAACCCTCAAGGCTTCAGCTGCACTCTCTGCTCTGGGTGAAGGAGCACAATACTAAGTCTACATTCATAAGAATCTTGAGTAGCAGGAGTTTTAGAGAGTGATTTTTTTTTAAGGCTGAAAAGAGAGTAGGCTACTCTCTGGGCATGCTCACACCTAATAAGTAGATAGATTGTAAGTTACCCTCAAAGGACCTTGAATTTCCTGATGATATCTGAGAACTTGATAGAAATTTCTGTAAGTTCTTGAGAATAGTAACAGCTCCCACAGGGAGCAACCAACCCATCCCACTTTCTCTACCCAGGATATGATTGTATGTGGTTCATTTCTGTTTTCTGTAACCAAACATGTTCAAATGTATTTTTCATTATTTTTAGTTTACCAACTGTATATTCATTATTGTTTTTTAATGTTTATTTGTCTTTTGTGAAGTTTATTTTGATCATATTTTCTGCCTCCCCAACTTAACCCAGATCCTCCTCACCTCTCACCCACCCACCACCTTCATGCTTTTTCTTGCTTTCTTTCTTTGAATGATTAAAGTTTTCAGAAATGCATACAGTGGTAGTGATGTCTGACAATCCCTTGCTTTCTATCATTACACATGTGGACGTTGGTGTTCTCTAGGGGCAGTAGTCTTTATAGGGAAGAAATCATACCCTGCAAGATCCCATTGTCTCTGCTTTCTACTTTCTCATCTTCCAGACATTGCCACCCACCTTTCTCCAGGTTCGTAATTCATGGATTCTGAATACAGATCAGAAAAAAACTGAAAGAAAATACAAGTTGGTTAAAATACACAACCTCCATTTTTTGGAGATAATTCAAAAAGACAGAAGCACAAGAATTTGTGAATTGTTTACATTGCAACAGTTTTCTAAGCAATCTATAGATGATTAAGTGTATAGTTATATGACTACCAATCTGTTTTTACATAGAAACTTGAGTGTTCATGTATCTATGTGGACTCCAGGAATCAATATCCTATGGAGAATGGGTTTCTTCTCTTAGAATATGCCATCGCCTCAACACTATACTAATATGGTCACCTATGTACCATCCATCAGCCCAAAGGCAGTATTCCTCTACTGCTGTCATCCAACAATGGAAGCTAAATGAGTATTCTTGATACCTCAAAAATCTGTGGTGATGCTGCTGTCCATGACAGAACTGTGAAACTCTAAACAACAAACAGTAGAGCATATTAAACTATTAAATCCTTTTTCCTCATCATACGAAGCCCACACACCCTGAGACAATCATTGTCCAAGTTTTCATTTTGTTTTCCTTCCCGCTGCATTTCTGACATGTGTTCAAGTCACTATCTTAGCACTGTATAAGAATCTTAAACAATGACTGCAATAGTAATCTGTGACATCAAAACTTGTATTTGTCAAATTTGTATACACACAGCTTTATAAGAAATAAGCATAATAATTAATATCAGTTAGTTCATATTGTTGTTTGTCCTAGGGGGCTGCAAACCCTTCAGCTCCATAAATCCTTTCTCTAACTCCTTCATTGGGGACCATGTATTCAGTTCAATGAATGGCTGTGAGCCTTTACATTTGTATTAGTCAGGTATTGTCAGAACCTCTCAGGAGATAGCTATATTTAGGCTGGATTGTCCTTCCTTCAGTCTCTGCTCCTAAGTTAAAGGACCCAACTACCAACCAAGGGCTATACATGGTGGGACTGATTGTTTTGGCAGCATGTGTATAGTAGAGGATTGCAAATTCAATCATCAATAGGAGGAATGGACCTCGGCCTTGTGAAGGTTTGTGCCCCAGTGTAGGGGAATGCCAGGGCCAATAAGTGGGAGATGGTGGGGTAGCAAGCATGGGGAGGGGGGAGGCAACAGGGGTTTGTGCTTGTTGTTTTTGTTTGTTTGTTTGTTTGTTTTTTGGAGGGGAAACTTGGAAAGGAGAAATTTACATGTAAATAAAGAAAATATATAATAAAAAATAAGAGAGAGTGATAAAAAATAATTAATATCAGTTTTTTCATTGATGCTAGATGTTGATAAAGAGTTGCCTATTTGGCCTTCTCCAAATATAAATGTGAGTTAAATTCATTTGTAATTTTGATAAAAAAAAAGAGGAAAATTACAAATCAGAACTCTGACTAAAAATCACAAGCCTTCTCTTTTTGTGTGTCACTTATTGTTTACTTATGGCTTCTCTGTTACAAGTAATACTACACCTTGCAAATACTCTTAATAGATGTGGTACTTACTAAATTTTCTCAAAGACAAATGATCTTATAAGCCCCCATTAGAGTTAACCTTGAAACCACATGTGGCATATCATCAACTAGAATGTGCAGTCACCTAGTTTTTAGAAAACAGATTAATATAAAGAAAAGAGGGATATCATTCATAATAAAAAATAGCATCTGTCATGGCCCATTGAATATCTTTAGATTTGCTTACTTAATTATTTTATATATGTGAGTGTTTTTCTTGAATATATGAATGTGTACCTGGTATTCTTGAAGGCCAACAGAGGGTATTGGAGTCCCTGAGACTGATGCTAAAAACAGTTGTGAGTTACCTGTAACAATTCCAAGTCAGTGCATAGAACTGAACCTGAGTCCTCTCACAGACCAGCAAAGGCTTTTAACCACTGAGCCATCTCTCAAGCTCTTTCATGAAGTCATGAAAATAAACGTTTTGTGCAATTTATTTTTATAGGAAGCATGTATTATTATTTATGAGAAAAAAGCATTCTAATATGAATTACTTAATTTTCTCTAAAAGATTCTAACTTGAAGGATTGCACAAAGAACAGCTTCTTTATATTTTTAAAGTTTAGTTATGGGGCTAAAGTGCTACACAGTGCTTTCTTATTATGAAATGTAGTTTTTTTCAAAGCAAAATGTGAATTATAAAGAACTATTTTTAAGAGGTAGTTACCCACAGATGTCTTAGAATGACTGACATTTGGGTATGTGGTAAGAGGATGAATGTTAGGAAAAGATTGAGTAAAGGGAATTTCCCCCAAAAGAACCTGGGTGGAGTGAAGGTAGAGGACAAGCCAGGGAAGAGGACAAGGGGTGTATGCTGGCATAGTGAAATATTATATGATGTCACACATTGATATAAGGCAACATCTCTACCACAGTGATCTAGCTGAAATCAATGGGACGAGGCTTAGACATCATTCAACCATTTAGTACAGACATTCTTTCATCAGACTTTTACACGTGGGTGCTCCTGCTGGAGAGAAAGAACAGCTCTGGACATTTCAGTGGTCAGGAGTAAGTATGTATAAGTGAACTATAGCTTCCACTTTCAATGGATCATAGAAATACCTCTGTTCTGGAGACTGAGAAAAATTGGGATCTAGTTTACTGTGTACTTATTTTTCAAGGCAGGAATCTTCCTGTTCCATTTTTGTCATGAAGTACATACGTATTGAATCCACATCTGCATGATGACTCTGAAAGTCATGAGTCATTCTCAAGATTTTAAAAAGAGCCATTAGCAAAACCCAGGGAAAAGAAGGATGCTCTACTCAGACTGGACAGCAAATATTGATTGCCCTGTGCACAGCTCTCTGTAACAGTTGAAGGACTCACATTGCTAATGACCAAATACATTAGCAGCACTATTCGGGTGAGAAGTTACTTCATGCCAACTCATGTGCATCCTAGAAAATCTTTCCATTTACAAGTACTATAATGATTTACTTTAATTTAACATTATCAATTCTTTCACATTCTAATTATTTCAAAATTTTGTGAGATACAGTATCATGTATCATGTGTGCATTGGCAGCTTTATTATTTTGTTGCACTTGTCAAAACTTCATTAAGTGCTTATTATGTGTAATACAATGGTAAAATAAAGAAATAAGTCATAATTGCTCTGCTCTGGAGCATAAATTCAAACAAGACGATTTAGATATTTTAGTATTCATTTTGATCTGAGGACATTTCAAATGAGTATCGAGTGAGAGGTGCTGGCTGTACTTGATTAAAATAGGACAAGTACCTGATGATAGGGTAGAAGAGATTTCATGGAACAAGAAACATCTCAACATTACAAAGTCTATCGGAATGCAAAATTGTAATTGCTGAAGGCTGGGAAGGGTGGTTTAGGGGAGAAAGTGAGATTTGGATAATGGGCATCCAAACACAAAGTTATAGAAGTTGTCCTGTCTGTTTATTGTTTGTTTGTCTGTCAACTTTACAAAAGCTAGTGTTATTCGGGAAGAGGATGCCTTCTCAAACAGAAATTACTGCCATCAGAGTAGCCTGAAGACAAGTCTGGGGGTCATTTTCTTGATTAATTATTTTTCCCATTAATTAATTTATTTATTCACTTTACATCCCAATCGCTGCCCCCTCCAGGTTCCTCTCCTCACACTGTTTTTCTCCCCTGCCCCCTGTCCCACATATCTGAGAGGGCAGAGATCTCCCCTCCTCCCCCCACCAGTTTCCACCAACCCTGCCACATCAAGTCTCTGCAGGGCTAGTTGTATCCTCCTCCATTTAGGCCAGACAAAACTGGGTGGAGTCTTTCCGAAGACAGTTAGGCTAGGTTCCTGTCTGCAAGGATAACAGTATCATTAATAGTGTCAGGAATTGGTGCTTTCCCTTGGGATGGCTCCAAGTTGGTCCAGTTATTGGTTGACGATTCCCTTAGTCTCTGTTTCATCTTTGTCCCTGCATTTCTTGTAGATCAACAAATTTTGAGTCAAAAGTTTTCTGGGTGGGTTGGTGTTCTTATTCCTCCTCTGTGGGTCCTACCTGGCTACAGAAGGTGGCCACTTCAGATTTCACACTCCTACTGCTAGAAGTCTCAGCTAAATTTATCCCCAGAGACTCCTGGGAGCCTCTGCCATTCCATTTCTCTGGCTTACCCTAGAGATTCCTGCAGCCCTTCACCTCAACGATCTGGACATTCTTACTTTGTGAGGGCCCAGCCCATTGTAGCTGGTGCTATCCCTTGGTGGGCTGTCCTGTAGCATTCTTCCTTGGCCTCTGTTTCAGTTTCCCCAGGAACTGGCCTTGAATTTCTGCTGTGACTTTACACTCAGTAATGGACTCTAAGTTGCTGTTGGTTATGGTGTTTTATCATGGCAATTAGAAACCTGACTGGAGGAAAAAGAAAATAAGTGTTTTGTTGCATAACACAGAGATAGGTACTATATTTCATCTCAGTCAATTATATATTTTATGGATAAAATCTGAAGGTCTCAAATTATAAAATAATGATAGAGATCTTAATGTTAATTCCCTTTGTTTGATTTTTTTAATGTTTTCAATTTTATTGGCATATACTCAATCCATAATCTCTTCTTTTTTTATTAGATATTTTCTTTATTTACATGTAAATTTCTCCTCTCCCAGTTTCCCCTCCAAAAAACAAACAAACAAACAAAAACAAGAACAAACCCCTGTTGCCTCCCCCCTCCCCATGCCTGGCACCCCACCCTCTCCCACTTATTGGCCCTGGCATTCCCCTACACAGAGGAATGGATACAGAAACAGTGGTACATCAACACAATGGAGTATTACTCAGCTATTAAAAACAATGAATTTATGAAATTCTTAGGGAAGTGGATGGATCTGGAAAGTATCATCCTGAGTGAGGTAACCCAATCACAAAAGAACACACATGGTATGCATTCTCTGATAAGTGGATAATAGCCCAGAAGTTTGGAATACAGGAAGAACAACCCACAAACCACAAGAAACTTAAGAAGAAGGAAGACCAAAGGTGGACATTTCATTCCTTCTTAAAAGGGGTAACCAAATACCCTTTGTTTGATTATTACACAGGATCAAACATAAGTGTATTGTCACAAAGAACATTAAAAATCCTGTCTAACCATGATAGTGTCATGAAAAGCAAGACAATTCAAAGACACCAGGCTTCACTTGGGGATGAACTAACCTAAGTAAAAACCAATATCATGTTGTTTTTAAAGAGTAAAAGAAGCTGCAATAGAAAGCCAAGTATATGACCTTGATATCTGAAAGGAAGCAAATAGAAAGTGTTTTCTTCACTTGAACTGTAGTGCTGATGTCCAGCCTGCTCTGTGGGCATAAATAGCTACAGACGTGAGCGTTGTTGTCTTTCTGTATGGTTTAGTTATCAGCATTTAATATTCTTCTATCTCAAAGTATTTAATTCAAAAATTAATGAATGCTATTTAGAAAATATATTAAAAATAAGTTATGACTTGTGGTGAAAATTAAAGTCATTTCTATTACTGTAGTTTCAAAATTGCTAAAATTGTATTAATGCCCAAAGGTTTTAATATTTTTGTGAATATTTTCAACTATTATTATCTTTTACCATTTTCTGTTTAACTTTGATGAAAAAAAACCTCTAGTTTTCCTTAAAATTGGAAAGTTGGGGTCCAGATCTCTTAAATGTGAATTCTTTCAACATTTCCATAATTTGAACTAATTTTATTAATTTTTTCTATCTGTCTTTGTTTCTGTTACAAACTCACATGTGCAAACATCTCCCTCTTTCAAGAGCTTCATATTAATGATTTCAGTCAATGTTAGCAATCTCTTTATAAAATATTATCATCATTTTTGACAATATATATATGTGATCGGAGAGAAGATGATTGTGAATTATCCTATATTCTGTCTGGACTAAAACTGCAATGTTGATATCATGTACATCACAGACCTCTCATTGAGTACACAGTGAGTTACAAATGAGAGTCTTATTCTCTTAAAAAATTACTTATTTTCATGGTAGTTGTGATTGACCTTAGGGCCTTGTACATGGTAGATAAGAATTCCACCAGTGCTCTAAACTCTCTGGCCATAGGAAAAGTATTCTATTCTGGCACGGTTTTATGAACTGAATATGAAATTTTTAAACTGTAAAGGGAGTAGAATTATTTTCCTACTCTTCTTTAGAGTTATTTCTGGTATACATTATGACTTTGATTTTTATGCTTCATAATATTGGAGTGTTGTCAACCCTTCACAGTTAGGTAGGTTTTCAATGCTCACCTTGATGTTTCCTTAACTATTAGGCTTCTATGCAAGATCCTTCTAGAACTTGTCATATTGAAATATAAAGACAATGTGAAATCTAATTACTTCTTTAATCACAATAGATATCATAACACTGGTTTTTCCTACGTATACTGAAAGCACATTACATCCATTTTTTAAATTTGTTATCCATTATGCTTCCTATCCCACTCAAATATCATACATTTACAACAGTGAAAAACATTAGTGTTTAGCTGTAGATAATATCACTGTATAAACAGATGTATATTTTCTCAATGGGTTCTAATACAAGCTATTCACTACTAACTATTTAAACATTAAATATTCCTACAGCTTGCTTTACCATTTAGAGACTGCTCTTCCATACTATATGTATAAACTCTAACTTTATAGCAGACTACTAAGAAATTCTTTACTTATGCACATCTGTGTCAGCCGGTCACATATACACAGTGCTGGTTTCTCATACATAGTGCACATATGTATTCTAACTTGATAGCAAAGTATTAAGAACCCCTTTATAAACATCTGTAGCAGCTGGCCATTTATACAGGATTTTTTTCTTTTCTTTCATTTGTTTTTCTTTCCAACAGAACTATTTATTTTTTGTCATTTTTTTCCTATAATTTTTTTCATGAGTACACTGTACTTACATCATTTTTGACCCCTGCCTTTCTCCCTCCAGTTGAATCTATGTCTTTTTCATCACCACAAATTCTCAGTCATGACTTCTAATTTTATAATTTCATTTTGTTAAATACACAACCTCTTGGGTCCAGTCATTGTTCCCTGCAATACACATGTGTTTGGTATTGAGCACTTAAAGTTGGGAAACCTGTCAGGGAGCTGGTCTATAAAGAAAATGATTGTCCCTCTCCCAGAAGCCATTGATAGTATGAATCTACAGGTGGATTCTTGTGATTTTTTTCCATCTAAGTTAGCAAGTTGACCTCTATAGTCTTGTGCAGACAATCACATCATTAAAAGTTCATGAATTCAGCTCCTTTCTCATGTCTTGAAGGCATGCCTTCACCACAAGCATACAGGACCTCTGGTTCTTACAAGCTCCGCCTCTTTACATATGATACTTCCTGAGCCTTAGCCTGAGGTTGTGTTATAGATGTTCCATTTGGGATTGAGTACTCCACAGCCAGTTATTCAGTGACTTTTTGATCAGCTGTAGATTTTTCATGGTAGTATCTATTTGCTGCAAAAACAGTTTGGGTAAAAAGGAGTAGCGACGGCAACCTTTATCTATAGTTATAAGGATATATATTCAGAAGCATTGGAGGCTCTCCTATAGGGTCTCTGATCTCCCAAGTGAGAGGTGTTTGTTTGAGTTTATAGTCAAGCATGAGTTTGCTTCTATTAAATGAGCTTTATGTTGAGGCAGGTGTCTATTTATTACCCCAATAAATAAGTGACACTGTTTTATTTCTGAGATTCTGCATCATGTAATAAGGTATCTTCATATTGTTATTCTTCTGAACTCTACCAGATATCTTGTGAATACTTTTCTGTGTACATTTTGAATGACTTTATTAATAGTGTTTTCCCAAAGGATACTGGTCTTTATTGAATCACATTAAATTTATTAATGAGGGTTAGCTTCTCCCTATTTAATTGTATCTAAATTAGAATTTTTTTTTCTAAAATGCATGCTTGGATAATTTTGTCCTTTGTCTTTACAATAGATATCACCCTTTGTTACTAGTACAACAAACATTAATTTTACTTCTAAAAGCTTATAGTCCTTTTCACTTTTACTGGTTTACTGTGTTGGAATAATTATAGTTACATAGCTCCTGAAAGACATTGTTATCTTCCCTTGAATTAATTTTAGACAGTGTTACTCTTTGATCTCCAAACCAATGAGTCAAATTCAAATCTTGGAACTGGAAGAAAAACACTCTGCCCTGTGTCCAATACTTGTAACCCTTCTCTAAGTCTTCATAGTGTGGAGACTATATCAACCCTCTTTCATTCTTTTTTCTTTCTATGTGTTAGGAAAAATACATGCTAAAGTAGTATTCAGTGACAAAAGATACACAGTTAACTATGCATCTTTTGGGTTTCCTTCTACTCATGTACTTGTAGTATTTTGCTCTAAAAGCCAGCCTTACCATCAGTGTAAATCAAGACACTACACATCTATAGGTGTATGTACGCATACACGTGCATGCACATACTCACTCTTACCTCAGAGGAAATAAGAGGTAATTTATTCTTGGGTCAAATTGAGTAACTGTATCCCAGGAAGACGAATTTAAGATCCCCCCAGCATAACAGCTTAATGAAGTTTTTGTAATCATGAAACAAAGGCAATCATAAATCTAGATATAGTACAAAACATTTGTCAGAATATTAGATGTGCATATTATAACAAAGCAGGAAAGTCTCCATTGTAGGCCTCAGATGCTCTGTGATGCTTTGGGTTGGTAGATACTGGAAACAACAGCCCAAGAAAATTTGGCTCTCGACCTGAAACATTCCAGCTTTTCACAATACTAGATTTTTTAGTTAGTACATTGTCCTTGTAGAATGTTTAACACAAGTAAAACTTTTTTTCAGGAAATTATGTTTACCAATTCTTACATCTATAGTTTCCATAAGCATATGTGTGAATCAGTTTTTCTTCATTATTGTGATACTTTGGTAAGCTTATTAGGAATTCATCACTGGTCTCTATTCTATTCATGAGGATGTCTATTTATTCTTGTATATCTTCAAAGGAGAAACATATCAAGGAGATTTATTACAATGGATATAAAACTATAAAAGATTAAATTTATATAGTAAATGCAAGTGTCCAGAAAAGCTATATAATTCATTGTTTATTTTTTGAATCTATGCCTGAATCTAACAGAATGTACATGATGTCTGAAGTAATTGAAATAGAATGTTATACCACCTCTAGATTTATGTTATTCTTAAATGATTTTTGTGATATTAGTTGACATACTTTTGTGGCACATAAAGTCATCAATTCATAAGCTTGTAATGCAGATGAGACAACTTGTTTTTTCCCAATTACTAGTGGATATGACATTGACACTTATTCAAAGCCATAATATTAAAAATAATTTTGCAAAGTTTTTGCAGGAAAGGTTATTGGTATGAATGCTTTGTATGACTTTCTAAGTTTATTTTTGGAATAAGAAAATCTATATCTTTACTTTGAAGCAATCAAGGTAAAAAGTGGAGATCAAATTGAGTATATAAAACACCCCAAAATACTGAACATGAAAGTCAAAAATGTACATAGACCTCTAGACTACATAAGTATACTATCATATTCTTTCATTTGTAAAAGTATGATGGTTGCTTTCTATATGTACAAAATAAATGAGGAAGAACAGAAGAGACACAAGGAAATAGATGAAAGAGAAATAGAAGGGAACAAAGAAAAATGGGAGAGAAAAGAAATTCAGAGACAGAGAAGGAGAGAGAAATGACATGAGAGAGAGAAAGAGAGAAAGAGAGAGAGACACATAGACAGAGAAACAGAACACCTGACACAGATGACAGAGAAAAACAGATGATGAGAGGGGATTCAGAGAAGAGAAAGAGAAAAGGAGCAATAAAATGAGAAAGATGAGAGAGGTATTGAAAACGAGGAGAAAGACAATGAAGAGAGAAGGCAGAAGAAAAGGAAAGGAAAAACAGGAGATAGAGACAGATGAAAGAGCTAGGAGAGAGAGAAGGTGTGGGTGAAAGGATGAAAGAGCTAGGAGAGAGAGAAGGTGTGGGTGAAAGGAAGGAATTGAAAGAGAAGCAAAGAGAAGAGAAGAGAAGAGAAGAGAAGAGAAGAGAAGAGAAGAGAAGAGAAGAGAAGAGAGGAGAGGAGAGGAGAGGAGAGGAGAGGAGAGGAGAGGAGAGGAGAGGAGAAAAGGAGAGGAAATAAGAGGAAAAAGAGAAGGAAAATAGAGAAAAAGAGGAGAGAAGAGGGAAAAAAGACGAGGAGAGAAGAGGGGATGTCTTATTCTTCCTTACAATATATCGTCCAGTTATTATAGACTGTTTCAGAGAGGACTGCTTGGGTTCAAGTGAACATAGCAGTAATTCACTCTCTGATGCTGGGGAACTTTTAGTTCCTGTTTCTATTGTATTTGTAGTTTATGGCTAAACTGTGATAGCCTAGCAAGGGAGAGTTCAAACTGTCCCTCACAAATATGTAGTTTCTAATGTACTTTGTAATCTGCTTTCTAATATTATTTGTATTCTGCTTTCAAATAAGAGATTTTATTTAGGTCTTAATAATGGTATACTTCTACACAAAAAAGTTCAGACATTGGCGATATACAGTGTTGCTGGTTAGTAAGTGTGCACTTTGGTTCACTGAATGGAAGAAGATCCAATGAGACACTAAAGTTAGTTCTGCAATTCTATAGCCAAGATTCTTCCTGATTCTGTCTGCATTAGACTAGCATCTGGGATGTGAAGTGATCCTGCTGGAAATAAATCAGTCTTGTCTTAGTAATAAAATGAGCTGACTCTTATTCTCATTTTTCCCTTCTTTAGTCGAAGCCCGAATCATCCTTATTAGGACAGTTTTATGGTCTAATTTTTAATAGAGTAAAACCTGACATAAATCAATAGGAAATCGAACATTAAACCCCTAAACCTTAAGTGACTTCACTCTCAGCTCAACTATGCAGTCTTCTTGAAATACTGACCTGTGACAAGTCATTACTTACTCGGTGTAATACTTGTCAGTCACCTGAACAAGCAATCAAGAAATCTCACGCAATATTACTCAACAAAAGCCCAAGCAACACACAAGGGGCAAAGTCAAATATTTCAAAGACCACTGGTTTAGGATGTGTAAACCTGCATTTATTCTTATCCTGCTCACTTGACAACTCTCATTTCTTTTATATAGATGCCAAATAAGCTTTCCTAAGATAGAGTGACTCATGCTGCTACCAACATATTTCCAGAAGTGTGATCACTGACATCTCAATTCTCCTTGCTGAAATGATAATTGTCTAGGGTTAACATCCAACGATGTGGAATTTTCTTCTTCCTCATTTACTGATGGAAGTATCCCTTGATGTGCCACCATGCTTTGGTGCCTCAGTCTTATTAATCATATTATCATTGCTGAATTTTAGAGAAAATTTGGATTATACTTTACAATTATTTTTGTTCTTTAAAATACATTTAAATTCTTTAAAAGAAATAAATAAAATAAATTAAATTATTTTTAAACTAAATTTAAGACTATAGATTTTGAAAAGCACAATAGTATTATTTTTAGAAATATAAGATCAAAAGATAAAATCTGCATGTATGTAGATGTATGGCATTATAAACATTTTAGGGGAAGTAAAAGAATTATAGATTGTTATGTGTGTGAATTTCACTTGTGTCTTCAAAAAGACATTTTTCACAGTGTGCATCATGACTTCTTTTTAAAAAGATTTATTTTATTTTATTTTTAATTGTATGTTCATGCCAGTAGGAAGGTATGTTTGTATGTGTATGTGTGTGTGTTGGTGTGTGTGTGTGTGTGTGTGTGTGTGTGTGTGTGCGTGTGTGTTGGTTTGTGCTTGTGAGTATAAGTATTTTTGGAGGCCTGAGGATATCATCAGATCTCTAAAACTGGAGTTGCAGTAAGTATTCAGCCTCCAAATGTGAATGTGGGATCTTAAAATGGTTCCTTTGCAAGACCAGTCAATATTCCTTCTTTTTTCTATTCATCATATTTTTATTGATTATTTGGAAATTTTACATCATGAATCTTTTTGTTTGTTTGTTTTTTCAAGACAGATTTTTGCTGTATAGCTCTGGTTGTCTGTAGAACAGGTTGACCTCCTGTCTCTACTGTCTCGGCCAGCAAGAAAGACTCTACTGGAGGGCTCTTCTTAAAGCAGTTTATTCAGGAACCTTGAACATTCTTCTTCTTCTTCTTCTGACTGACTAATCTTCTCACTGACTAATCTTCTGACTGACTGACTGACTGACTGACTGACTGACTGACTATCTTCTGACTGATCTCCTGACTGATCTCCTGACCCTGAGGGGAACACCCCAGGCCCTTAAATGCTCTATGCCAAGCCTATCTCAGTAGGCCATGTGGTGCGTGCAGATAGGTTGTCAAACGCGGAAGCAAACCAGGCAAACAAGCACAGCCAAATCAGGTGTTGTTTATGACTCTAGCACTCCAGCAAGGAGCAGAAGCCGGCGCCATCTTTAGGGCGAGGTTCGGGCAGCTCTCTACAACCTCCAATTCAGAAATCTACCTGTCTCTGCCTCTCAAGTGCTTGGGATTAAAGGTGTGCACCACCACTGCCCTGCACATCATGAACCCTGATCACATTTACTTCTCAGTATTTCCAGGTCCATGCTCCTCACTGTCCTACCCTCCCCCCCAAAAAAAGGGGACAAAAAGGTCAATTTGTGTTTCTCATAGGCTCACTGGACCATGGTCAAACTCCCTGTGGCCAGCCCCTTAAAGAAAACCAAGGCCTTCCTCACTACCAGCTACATTTCAACATCCTTATCACAAGTTTTAAGATTCTCTTTGATGTATTTCTGTCTAGGTTTTTACTGTTTTGGATGGGAAAAGTGGATTTGAAGTAGTGGTTGACCTACAGGCTTTCTTTGTCCCCAATTTTCAACTGTGAGTCTGCAGATATTACCACTGCAAAAGTAGCTTCCTTGCCCTTTACCAACAGCAGAGACCTGGATCATGGACTTCCACATGGTTTCCAGCATTAGTATTTACTACAGCAGGCACCATGGTCTCCAGCAGCAGCACAGACCATGGCCATCAACACAGACTTCTGCTGCAACATGGGCCACAGACAGCATCATATCCCTTGGTGGAAGTACAAGCCAAGGACATCCACATGGCTTCAGATGGCAGCACAGGTCATATACATAACATGCCCCAGTCATAACAGAAGCCACACACATCAACATGGCCATGGACTACCGTAGGGACATGGATACATATTCTTAACTACTGATCTATCTATCTATCTATCTATCTATCTATCTATCTATCTATCTATCTATCTATCTATCTATCCAGTTTTGTGGATTCATGTTTTAAAATTGCATCCTTTGTCCCAAATATTTCTTCATAGAATTTTACCTTAGGAAGTGATGAACACATTGATGAGCAGTTTAGGGGATAAGTTGCCAACATCAAAATGAATTCAGAATGGTAAGATTTAAATAACAACAGGAATTAATTATTAAGGGTGTGTTAATCATACCCCTTTATAGTCGAGCAAGAAAAGAATGTGCGGTCATTAAATAAATTTAGGAAATAATGAAACAGTGAAAAGGACTCTTCAGATTTATATACCACACCATTCTAAACACCCATGTATTATTCACTAAAATACTAAAAATGATGCTCTCTAGAAGACTAATTCCAGATAATTTCTATATTTTATACTGCAATTGAGCCATTTCTATACCAAGAATCTTTTCATTCATTAAGATACAATATCTAATGACAGGAGAGACTGTTCAGAACTCAAAGCATTTACCATGCTAGTGCTAACAATCAGGAGTAGATGAACACCTGACATCAGGTGTAAATACCTATGACTGCAGAATATATGAAGACAGAAACTGGATATTGGTAACTAGTCTAACGATTTCAGTAAGATCTGAGCTTGATTGGCAAACTCTACTTTAACAAATGATTCTGTCCCTGGGAGCTCTGAGGGTACTAGTTAGTTCATGTTGTTGTGTCCTAAGGGGCTGCAAACCCTTCACCTCCTTGGGTCCTTTCTCTAGCTTCTTACTGGGGACCCTGTGCTCAGCCCAATGGATGGTTGGGAGCCTCTACTTCTGTATTATTCTGTCAAAGCCTCTCAGGAGACATCTATATCAGGCTCCTGTCAGCCAGCATTTGCTGGTATCCACAGTAGTGTCTGGATTTGATGACTGAATATAGGAAGGATTTCCAGGTGGAACAGTCTCTGGATTGTCCTTCCTTCAGTCTCTGTTCCATAGTTTGTCTTTGCAACTCCTTCCATGGGCATTTTGTTACCCCTTTTATGAAGGAACAAAGGGTTTGAAGCCCCTTAGGATGAACAACATGAACTAGTACCCTCAGAGCTGCCAGGGACTAAACAACCAACCAAAGAGTACACATGGTGGGATTAATGGCTCCAGCAGCATGTGTATAGCAGAGGATGGCCAAGTTGGTCATCAATGGGAGGAGAGGCCCTTGGCCCTGTGAAGGTTCTATGCCCTAGAGTAGGGGAATGCCAGGGCCAGTAAGCAGGAAGGGGTGGGATGGTGAGCAGAGGGAGGGGGATGGGAACAGTTTTTTTTGTTTTTGTTTTTGTTTTTGTTTTTGTTTTTGTTTTTTCTTCTGGAGGGGAACCTGGGAAAGGAGATATCATATGACATGTAAAAAAGAAAACATCTAATAAAAAAAGAACTTAAATATACATGGTTTTGCACTTTTGCCATGTTTTGCTAGCTTTTGAATAAAACAAAAAAAAAAACTCTTTTAACTTCCTTTATAAAAATAAACAACAACAACAAAAACCCAAATGATTCCGGATATCAACCTCAGACCTCTACTCACACATACACATGCATACATAGCCATTGACATGAGTCACACACACACACACACACACACACATACACACACACACAGACAGACACTCATACACATCATTGCAAATGGAATAAGGAGTAGCATAGCGGTGGGTAAATGCCAAATTCTTTTGGACCTGTATTATGCTGCAGGCACTCTATTACTAACTGAGTTAGCATGGAAGAAGCTGTTGACATAAGAGTACAGGGAAGTACAGAGATATGAGAACATCTGTAGCTTATTTTGACCCCTCATGGTAGTGAACCTCCCCATAGGGAATCCTGTTCTAAGCAGTTAACAGTGCATCTTTCCATGCATTTTAGAGAATTCTAACTGAAAGTGACAAGAAAAGAAGCTGCTGGGTCAGTGACTAAAAGCCTAGGTGCATCCAAGTTTTTTCAGATTTAGAGATGTGCCACATCCTTACAAAGTCACTGAAGGCTTGGTGTGGTGGAATACTAGAATACCAGTAAGGTATACTGGTTAATAGATAGAAGTAGGTTCCTAATTTTTTCCACTCACTGCATAGTAGACAAAGCTCATGGCATCATTAAAACATCATGATGTTGTGTCACCTGGGTCCTGATAATCAAACTACATTGTTTGGTTATGATGCTTTCATCTTTCCATTGCCTATTGCCTATTGATTGAACTGTTAGCACCTGTTACAAGAAACTGCCAGAGTCTGGTTAGGGGGCTGTATTGGTGGGTAAAATGCATGGTTTAGTGTGAGGACCCAAATTTAGGACCTTGGGAAACAAAAAATAGTGACAGCATGTATCTGTAATCCTAGAATTGTATGGTTGAGATGGGAGGTGGAAATAGGAGAATGCCCAAAAGCTCAGAAGCCAACAAGTCCATGTCCCACAGTAACATGAAACAGATAATCCTATCTTGAACTGTGTAGAAGTCAAGGGTAAAAATTCCAAAGTTGTCCTTTGATTTCCACACATATGCCAGTGTTTATGGGTCCTTGTACACACACACACACACACACACACACACACGGGACTCTTAAGATAGAAATAAGTAATTTGTTTTCCAGCTTTCTCTTGGTAGTTGAGAGCCATCAAACAGTGTGTACAAGAAAGATGCTAGCCCGCTTTCATTTACACATGGTTCTTCTAGTGTCAGAGATGAAGTTTCCATTCTACAAGATCCCCTTCAGTCTCAGGACACCAGAAGCACTAGGTCATTGTATACTACCAAAAGAAGATGGGAAGATCATCTAGAGGGACAGACAACAAATGTGATGAGCCATTGACAAATTGGACAGTCCTTTCATGAATCTGCAAACCTACTAGACAGCTGCCTTTAAATACCTGAGAAAAGTTCACGTGGAAGAGGAAGAAAACAATGCATCCTACTACAAAAAGTAGTCTCTCATGAGCTCTAAACTTCATTTTGATGAATGTATTAAACAGTACTTTAGTCAATCCTTCTGGCAATCATCGCTACTTTCAGACTTCGAAGTTTAGTCAGAAAGCTCCATAGGATAAAAGTCAGGCTCCCAAGCAGAGACTAAACACATGGCTAGGAAGTGATGATGGATACTAGAATGGAGAGTCATAGTCCCAGTTCCTGTCTAATTTTGACATTCCATCATTTTAAAGGGAGATGGGCACAGAAAAGGCAGAGAGCAGCATGCCTTCTTATTCTTTGGCCAAGTGCTTAATTCATTTCTCATGCATTCCACAATATCAGTTTGAAAAACGTGGCCACTTGACACAAACATGTGAAGTCATCTCTGAACTGAGTTGCAGATCTACTACATCTCATGAGGCCTCTATCCATCTGTGAGTTTGTATTTATGTCAGAGAAAATATTTTACTGCAATGAAGGTATGCTTCATCTCTCCTTTTGTAAAACTTCCACACTGAACACACTGCCATTCATTGGCAGCAGACTTCATCATGTCTAACTGCATAGAAAACACCACCTGTGTTCTTCCTCAGAGCTCTCTTGACTACTTTGTGATTTCTCCTGATTTTAGAGAGCGCAACGCTGCTATTTTGAGTGGTGATTCTACCCATCAATGCCCATACTTGAGAAACCCTAGCAAAACTTATACTTGTTATACTTGTTATATGCCTATAATACAATGTATCTATCATTCTTAAATATATCTATCTTTTCTTACAGAGTCCCCAGAACAAACATAAAGGTTGGTTTAAACACACACACACACACACACACACACACACACACACATTTTCCTTCTGTCTCTGTCTCTGTCTCTGTCTGTGTCTCTCTCTCCTTTCTCTTTCTGTCTCTGTCTCTGTGTCTCACCACCAATATCTCTCTCTCTCTCTCTCTCTCTCTCTCTCTCTCTCTC
>JADRCD010228217.1:0-28863 GCA_019843815.1 Montemys delectorum | reverse complement strand
TCTCTCTCTCTCTCTCTCTCTCTCTCTCTCTCTCTCTCTCTCTCTCTGCTTTTGTATCACACATATACTACTTTTTTATAGACACATAGACACATATGATACTTTGTCTAGTATAGTTGTCATTAAAGAAGTTCCATTCAATTCCTAAACTCGTGATAATTTTTTATTATAAATGAATATTGACCTTTCAGATATTCTTTTCTGTACCAATTGGTGACTTATTTATCCTGTTGATAGATTAATTACTTAGAACTAAATACTAACTTTATGGATGAACAATATTTTTATAATATCATTGTCTTTTATATGTTAATGGATTTGATTTATTTTTGAATCTAGTTCCTGAGAACCAGTAGTTTATTGCTTGCTTTCTTAAAAGGTACAGGCTAGATGCTGATTTCTGAAAATCTCATGCCTTGTATAATGACTGAGGAAGCATTTTTTCACTTTTATTTGTCTAAAAGAAGGTGGGAGGTATTGGAGGAATAAGAAGGGGAGGGAGAGTAAAAGGGGTGTTGTATGGAATTAGAATTAGCATGATTCTTTCCACTGATACAACATATGACTTGGTAATGAACTCATCTTCTTTTGGGATGTTTTTAATAAAAAGATTCTCAGTTTTAATTTTTATATATGTCTTTAAAGGCATTTGCTAATTTCAAGTAAATGTTCAAATTTCTTACCATGAAATATTCAGAGCATTTCTTTATCCTTTTTGAAATACACTATGTCCATAGGTAATCTCCTCTTTCACTCCTTACATTGACTTCCTGGGATCTGTGTCTGTTTAGATGTGGTCCAATGTTATCGACATATTCATATGATTAGATTTCTATTTATTTGTATTTCCACTTTCTAATTCAATGATTTCGGCTCTTTTCATTTTATTGTTAAATTGAGTTCTATTTCATTTCCTTTTCCTTGTAGTTTGGTGAGATGAACACTTTTGGGTCTCCACTATTGGATAATTTTTCTTTTCTAACATAAGCATCACAAAAATGTAAACTTACAGATTTCCTTTAAAAATACTGGTTTTAGCATCCTTCTACACAAATTGATAATACCTCCAATTCTACTTCCAATACTTCAAAAGCTTTAAATTTCCCATATTATTTTACTTTTATCCTACTAATTTTTAGAAGTGTTGTTTAATTTATTTACATATTTTCTGGATGCTTGTATTGTATTTCCAGTTAAACTTTTCTAAGAGGAAAGATGTCCATGATGCTCATGTTGAAACTGACCTAGAAATAGAGGACCTAAAATGGATATTTATGGCAATTCTGCTTTTGTGAATTAACTTTTATCATGAGTATTTCTATTTAAAATATTTTTCTCCAGAGCTAAATCATTTAATGTTAATATTGTTGTTTGTATTTCTCTCAGTTACTAATTTGTAAAGAATACCTATTTGCATTCTTTCTAGTTACTTATAACTTTGAAATAGAATTTCCTTCTTAACTTTCATGAGATGTGTAATAATAGTTTCTATGTATATGCTTTGAATTCACTGGCATTTCCCCTGTAGTATCTAATTTACCCTATACCCCATTCATTGACAATTATCTTCTGATTTCAACCTCAGATTGTCGATTTATTACTTCCATTTCTATTCCTGACATATTTTCTAAATCGTAGTTCATATTTCTATTTATTGGAAATTGCTAGTTGTTAGAAATTTTATCATATTTTATTTCCAATCCTGTTTCCATTGGCTGGTTTTCTCCTGTTATCTCTCACAGATTTCTTCTTCATGTATCAAGTAGTTATTAACTGGACACTTACCAGAATTTCTTATCTTTGTAAGTATCTAGCTTAAGCCCAGTATCCTTAAACAATGTCGATTATGCTTTCAGTGAAGTTGGTATGTTTTCACATCAAATTGTTTATTTCAACTCTTGTTTTTACATTTTGTTACACAAAGGCAGTAACAGCTTTTACATAAATGAAAGTCATCCCTCTTTCTCACTCATAGTATTTGAAGGTACTTCTTGAATAAATTTAAAAATACTCTACCTTTTGGTATAGAGAGGTGACTCAGCAGTTAAAACTAATTGTTACATTTGTAGAGGATCAGAGTTCAGTTCTAGCACCTGTGTGTAACTCCAGAGCAAGAGATCCATTGCCATCTTCTTGACTTTGTAGGGCACCAGGCACACCTGTGGTATACATACATCCTTGCAGACAAAAATGCCTAAAATAAAATAAACACTTCTAAAGGCAAACTGAAGCAAACAATAAGAACAATGAAAAACCCAACCCTGCATAAACTTTGGGCAATGTCCCTGATTGACATAGCTCCAAGATGCTTTTAGGACTTACCCTGTACTTTATGCTTAGTCTTCTGAAAATATTCATGGGGATGCTGAGGTGAAAAGATTGAAGTACAGAGGGGGCAGGGTAATGGGACTAAGGAGCATATGGCAGGAAGGGTCAAAAAAATCCATAAAGAAATCTGATCCTTAGGACATCTGATCAGAACAATAAAAAAATAAAAAGAAAATAAAAAAGAAAATTTAAATGATGATAACTATATGGCTAACGGTCTGTGGTTGGATGTCATTGGCCCCAGTGGAGAATCTATGTCTCTTTTGCTAACATGATGAGTCGGTTAAATTGTCTTCTAAATAACTGTGTTAATGCTCATATAATGTTGTTGCTGTCAGCTAAGTTGGAGAACCTTCTTCACTCAGCCTTAAGTGGTGACTATAGAGACCCATAACTAGTCAAAGTAGATGAAATGACTGTTAAAATAGATAAATAACTGTTAAAAGCTCAGCATAATGGGGTGGGACATCTATAATGCCCCTTCCGGTGCTCAGGGGATACAGTAGGAGAAGGGACATGTGGATAAAAGAAGCAAGTACTTTGAAATGCTAACTTCTGAGTTTGACCTGCCTTCTGCACTCTTGAACTTGAGGCACAACACAGGCCTCATGAAAAGAAGGTGGGCCCTTAAAGTTTACATACAGTTCCTGGTTGATGAGTGTCTTAGTTAGGAATTCCATTGCTGTGAAGAGACACCATGACCAGGGCAACTCTTTAAAGGATAACATTTAAGTGGGGCTGTGTACAATTTCAGAGGTTCAGTCCATTATCATCATGGTGGGAAGCATGACAGCATCCAGGAAGACATGGTGCTGGAGAAGGAGCTGAGGGTTCTACATCTTGATTTGAAGGCAGCCAGGAAAAGACTATCTTCAAAGCAACAAAGAGGAGGGTGTCATTGCCCACCCCCACAGTGACATACTTCCTCCCACACGACTACACCTCCTAAGAGTGCCATTCCCTGGGCCATGCATATTCAAAGCACCACAGTGGGAGAGAGAGGAACGTTTCTTCTGTGGTGGTCACTGGTAAGGTGCCCATGTACCTCCAAACTCCAGTCTACGTTCCTACAGACAACTGAAATGAAGCTCCTCAGGTTCCCTCACACAAAAAGATATCAAAGTAGAAAAGTAGTTAGGGAAGGGGATTAAAGGGAGAAGAAGGAAGAAAAAAACAGTAACAGGGTGAACATATCAAAGCGCATCATGTACAGGTATGAAGATGCCTTAATGATGCTCATTATAATGAATATTTAATATATGTACTATCAAGCATTTTTTAAAAACATAAATTAAATCTATTTGATCAAGAAACTCAAACATTTAGTTATGACATACTGTGCATTCAAGCAGACTGATGTTTCAGAAGCCAATTAAAATTGAATAAAAATTTTTTTGTTGATCATAACTAAAATACACTAAAGTAGAAAACAACTCAATTTGCTGACAGACTCTGCCATTGAATTGTTGTTTAGGAGGCAGAGTGGTGGCAGAAGGTGCTAAGAATGGGTTTTGTTCCCTATTTCAGCTTTTCACCCTGTGTAACACATTGCCTCTCCTGCTGTTGTTTGTAACCTTTTTTACTGTTGGCATAAGCACGTACATTAAATCCATTCTGATTAATAGGAGCATCCCACTGTGCTGCTCTCTTTGCAGTGGTGTGCTTTAAACAGTGTTTGTACTGCCCTGCGTTTGTAATGTGTGTTATTAAGTGCTACTTCTTTCCAGCACTTTGAGGCTCTATAATTACCAAAGGAGGCAACTGGATGATGTTTGCAAATTTCCTCAGAAGCTTAGACAGGAACAACGGCTGCTAGATGGCAATAACAGAGTTTGTGCCTGGGGATCCTGCTGAAAGAAATGGTAATTTCAGTTCAACATTTCTAATTTCCAAGGAACCGTGTGAACACAGACCTCTGGGTAACCATGACCACACTCACTGGAAACAGGCACAGCTCCGGTGCTGACAAATGAAACACAATTCGCTCAGAGCACTCTTTTCTGTAACATTGCCTTACATAAACCTACTGCCTGATGGGAGCTGAAGCTTTTCCTCACTTTGGCAATACATCCTTTTTAGAACTGAAGATAGTCTTCATGTTCACCCAATTTTATAGTCCAAGTTTGAATAAAAAGCAATGGGCATATGCTTTACACTATCCTTTTCTACACTTACTCCCTATCTGTTAATATCTTTCTTAATGGTCTGGCTTGTGTTTACAAGGCATGACAAGATTGTTTTTAAGAAGTAATTTTTAACATGTCATAGTGGAAAAGAATTGTGAGCTTACTGTGGTAACTTCATGTATGCGTACAGCTTATTTTAATCCAGATCCATTTTAGTTGAACCCGTTAAAAAGAAGTCTGTCAAGATCTTAGAGGTAAACACAGGACAGATAACCAAGGAGGAGGCCTGGGCGATGTGGACACACAGAAGAGAGGCACAGCAGGGCAAGGACAATTCGCAGGTCCTCCATCAAGTCACCAGACTTGGAGAAGACTGTTCTAGCAAAGATCTCCAGTTTATTCAATTCTAAGTTCAGGTGCATATGAGTAGAAGTGAAAGCACCTAGCCTTGTAGGGACTTGATGTACCAAGGTTGGGGGTACCCAGGGACAATCCCAGCTGCTCATAAGGGAAGGAGAGGGAGGATGGGGGAAGGACTGTGGGAAGGGATGACTGGGAGGGTGCAGTAAATGGATGCAAAGTGAATAAATAACAAAATCCACATATCATCATAAACAAACAACAAAAACAAGATTGAAAGTCTAGGACAGGACTTGAATAATCTTGATATTCTCAGTTCAGGACTAGCCTTGAAAAGACAAGAAAATAAAACAAGAATACTATACGGCCACTGCTGTAAAAGTAAAGAAACAAACATTAAAAAAAAAAATGCAGAGACAGCCCAGGGCATCCTAGCCTCAGAACTTCAACTCTGCTGCTCTTTATCCTTCAGTACGCTCAACCCAGCATATTTTTAAAAGCCAAGACTGTCTGGAATTATATGTTGGGCCACTTTTGGAAGAGAAGTACGAGTTTCAAGCATGATGAGTCAGGCCCTTGGGCATGCTTTTATCTTTCTCCCCTCGAGCATGAACCTCTCTGAGGTTGGCAAGGCAGGGCAGCGGCAGGGTTTGGAGGGGAAGATGACTTAAGAAGAAAGGCATCATTCCTTGTCTCAGCATTTCAGGCAAAAGTCTGCGTTAAGAATTTTTCCCCTCTGTAAGTATAATGGTCTTTCTGACGGGAAAGCACTGCTTCGGGCAAGCTTCACGCCAGCTGAGTCCGTCCTACTGACAATACAACCAAGGGAATCCAGGTCCCTTCTGGTTTGGGTTTTGTTTTGTTTTTTGTTTTGTTTTGTTTTTTCAAATTCAGTAACTCCCCCTTTATTATGGACCTACATAATAACAAAAGTATCCAGTTCCTGTCCCTGTCTTGGCCCCGACAAATTGAGAGCCGTACCATCACTAACTCTTAGGTGAATGAACGTAGAGAATTTTTAAATATTGTGTTCATAAATATGGCTCTGGAGTATAGCTGTGTCATTGCCATACCCTTTCCAAAGACTTGGACAAACTGTGATTGCAGTGGACTAAATAATAATGCCCACTACATTTCAGAAACAAATCCAGAAAGGGGGAAGCTTCCAACTAGTGCTGACTGCTAAGGCCTTTATTATTCCTGGAGGTGACGTCTGAACTCCCTCAAACTATATAATTTTCCTCTCTGATCTATGTTGATCTATATCAACAGCCTGGAGGACCTGCACCTCAATCAGCAAATTTGAAATGGAAGATTTTCTTCTGTCCTTCAGGTGCTCCCTTAACTCTGTCTTAAGTGCATCTTGAATCTGAATGAGCTCCAGACAAACCTCACATACAACCAGCAGGGGAATTCAAACCAATGCATTTATTATGCCTGGGAGTCACAGCTGAGGAGCAGAGCTGCCAAACCCAGCAGAGTTTACACGAACTGCTCGTGCTTTTCATAAGCATTGATTGCAGCCAAGGTACTGTTTGTGAGCTGAATTTCAATCCAATTGCCAAATGACCAATGCTAACTTTGCCTCAGCATGAGGGCTTCTTAAGCTGATTTTATAAGCTCATTTGCTTCTGCAAATATGTAACACAAACATGGAGCACTCTTTCTAAGTCACTGTCAGTGCGGGGACAATGGCCTTGTTTGCATGAATCCTGAGTAGCTGGACTATGACCACACAGCAAGAACCAAAGTAACATAAGTCAATCCTTCCAAATGCTGGGGAGTGTAAAAACGCCATTCTACCTACAAGGAGAATTATGTCCTTACACCTTTATCTTTCACAGATAGAATCACTAAATTAACCACAAGTGGTAAAGATCTATGGAAAAATAATGAGTTTTCCCTGTACTAAAATGTAGTATAGTTGAAAACAGAGTCCAGGGCCCAGAAACACTGAAGCACAAAGACAATGTAATGTTAAGCACAGTAATAGCATTTCCACCTAATTCAGAACTCTCCCCAAGGAATAGACCAACATAAAGGTTTTGTAATAGCCATTTCACATCAGTCAGAGAGATGGCACTCTCTCAAACCAGGAACCATCAATATCTATTTATATTTATAATGGAAAAGGAAAAGGAAAAGATTAAGATTTATCAAAAACAAACAAACAAACAAAAACAGAAAATGTTTCCAGTGAAATTTTTCCTTTGATGTGTGGGTCTGATTCAGTTAGGAACCTTTGCCATGTAATCTTGCTCTCCTCTTTGCCAGGCTCTGCTAAGAGAATAGGGAAAGCTGACAAAGGCCTGGTTCTAGGAAATAGGAGCTCCTCCCAGGAAGTATTTGCAGATATCCAGGTGGCCAAGCTTGTGAAATATGGGCAGCATGCAAAAGAGCTTCCCCACCTTGCAGCCACGAAGATCTGACCAAGAAGAAACATACCAACGTCAACGCCAAATCTCGGATGTGTAATCACCACTGGGTATTTGTCCAGGTAGCCAGCATGTAGTATTACAAAAGCCAAGGCCAAGGGAAAACAAAGTTCTGTTAGTCATTTAATAGTAAAGTAATAACTCAGTTCTGATGGACCTCACATCTCCTGTTTCACTCATAGAGTGCTGATTTCTAGTATGTAGCTGATGCCTCAGTAACTGGGTTTGGTCATTTGAACCCATATAAAGATGGAAGGGGGGATCCAACTCCACAAAGTTGTCCTCCTCGGACCTCCGCACACTCACTATGTCATTTATGTACCTACATTCACATTTATGCAACATACACACACACACACACACACACACACAGAAGGGGTGGCTAAAAATTTAAATACTTTTATAATGTTAATATTTAATTTTATAATTTGTTGTAAAGGTATTTAAGGGCATCTGTACTTAAAAATCTAATTCTAGGATACTACCTTGAAAATATCATCTAACACAAAGATTCGTTTTCCAGGATTATTTTAATCAAAGGAATCCTAGTATCTGACCTCACCAACAATTTTATTAGAAAATCTAAATGATGTGATTGAAGTATTTAATAACATATTTAAGTAAAATGAGTTTAATTCCTATACTACTTAATAAATTAAAACTAAATTGCTTTTAGAATACTGCCTTGCTGACCATGGAATCATAGCAGAAAGATTTAAAAATATCAAAAACTGGCTGACCTCAGTGGCAGAGACAGGAGATTCACAAGTTCAATCCCAGCCTGGCAAAATCCTGCCACAAAAGGAAATGCTGAAAATTCAGTGTGTCTCAGTGGACACTGTAAGCTGTAGATAAAACATTTTATATATATATACATATAGATATAGAGATATATGTACATATATGTGTGTGTATAGATACCTATACATATATGTCTATACACACACAGATATATAATACATCTATCTATATATGTATGTGTGCATCTATATATATATGTGTGTGTATATGTGTATATGTGTGTATATATATATATATATATATATATATATATATATATGGCTTGTGGTAGCCCACAATTAATATAAATGAAGTCTCTAGAAAGATTTCCTATTCACTCAGAATGTATTCCAAACTGTGTTCTAGCCACTAAGAGTAGAAAGTGAACAATAGATGTTTCTAGCAATCTACTTCTGGAGACTGCCACACCAGTAACTATAATGCTATTATTATGCTATAATGCCATAAATAGCACAACTTTGTCATATGACAAATACATCTGGCTTCACTCTTGCCTCTGCATTGGCCCTGGAGGTACTTCTGCCTGGACATCTGCCTCAGCTTATCACGTGATCCAGTTCCACCAATCATGCACCTCTGCTTAGATTTTCCTCCTCCAAGAAGCAGTTGATTTTTCTCGTATCAGTCATCAGTGTGATGGCTCTTCTGTTGTCTCCTGACTTTGTCATCCATCACATACTGTACACTAAGGCACACAGAGACCTAGCATATCCAAGGCACTAGAAAACGACTTTTAGGTAATGGAACTGATGAGTGTAGAGACTGTAATAATTGCTCAAAAGGGTCTCTACTCTTAAACAAAAAACGAACAAACACAGAAACAAAAATAACTCCCTTGTTTCTTTGTCAAAATTGCATCACTCTTATCAAATCATAATAGTAAGGCTACACAGGAAATCAGAGGATAGGGGATTTCATACAGAGTATTCAGGAAAGAAAGAAAAAGAGCTGTTGGTGGTTCCTGCTTATGAAGGCCAAGGCTCCCCATGGCCACTGGTCAAGAAATCAGCGCCTCAGTGTCTGCTCTTCTTCTAGCAGAAGTTCTTTGCTGGATTTTCATTTGTTGTGGAGAGTTCCTTGTGTGGTTTTGAAAGGAATTACTTAGATTACGAAGACTTCAGTTTAATACATTGCCACTGGGTTCATGACATTTCCTTCTTATTACAGGACCTTTTTTTGTGAAGGATTCCATTTGTAACTTTTCCAGATTTTAGCTCCATCCCTAAAAGCCAAGCTCCATTCACATCAGACAGTATTTCGTATGCTGATCATCATGATTCTGCAGAAGCCTCGCTGATGGGAACAGAGATTACCTTGACATGACCTTAAGTGAGTCACTTTTCCACCCTGTGGCTCCATTCTGTCAGTGATCCAATTAAACCCGTTACCTTGCTCCAAGATGTGATCTTGAGGACTTGATGTGGGAACTCCAGGGAACCCTGAGGAGAAAACTCAGACTTATAAGTGATAAATTACTGGTCACTCTTAAAGAGCAATGTAATCAATCTTCCTCCTGCTTAACCCTATAATGAATTCTGAGAACTTTAAATATCAGTAATTTACAAGTGGTGTTTTGAAAGGGAATGTTATCAGAGAGTAGCCACGGCTCATGAGCTCTGTTGTCACCGCAGGAGTGGAAAGGAGAGCGGTCAGTACTCATGAGCTGTTATGTTACCGCAGGAGTGGAAGGCTCTTAATTCTACTGAATGAGAATAAAGACAAGTATCTGAATTATTTTATTCAAATTACATAAGCTTTATTTTCAGTCAGAGAAAATAGCATAAAACATAGGAGAAGGTGAGGTTTACATTAGAACTAAAACTACAGGGCAAGGGTTTGGTTGGTAGGGGTTTTTTGTTGTCATTGTTTTGTGTGTTTGTTTGTTTGTTTGTTCTCAGAACATCTTATTATCAGGGTGGAGGGTAGGATATAGAGTGTAAGCCATTTCAAATTCCAGAAAATAAGACATGGTCAAACCCACCATCAGGAATAGGGGGTGAGAGACTTAAGCTGTTGATTCATAGGAGTCAACAGTATTTAGCTGGACTCCCTTTGACCTGAGAGGTGGATATAATTTTTGTGATTTTCCTGATTCCTTTAAGTTTGCATGAATATTTTTAGTTCTTAGTTTAGAAAAGGGACGAAAGCTTTAGATATATTAACATTAGCATTGTCTGTAATCTGGATTGAAATCCCTATTATAGAAAAAGCAGCTCAGCCATTAGGTGTTTGTAAACAGCTGGGGTAGACTTGTGCCTTTAAGTCACAGCCAAAGCTAGGGCTTTGGGTTAAGAACAGGAACTTTCTTTTCTTATTTTTCCAAAGGCCTGGTTATAGATTTGATAGAGATGTTTATAACACAAGGAGAAGCATCTCTAATTCCATATTTAGGAGACAAATAAAGAAAATGTAAAGTCTCAAGCTTGTGACTGATAATAGCAGTTAGTGCTTTATCAGCTCCTTGGAGCCTCACTGATCAATGTTAAAATCCAGAGCCTCTGAAACCCTGGTATAGTAACAGCATAGAGTAACTTATATTTATACGTCTTAGATCACTACCTTCGACCTGATCATTTCTGGAGGCTTTTATATCCTTAGATGTTTATAATTTGAAACATTTCACATTTTTATAATTTATGTAAACAAAATTTTCTATCCAATTACTTACCAGTAGACACATAAGAGGTTAATTATGGGAAGCAGTCTGTACAAAGAACATTCCTTTAAATAGTAACAGTTATACCTGAAAATGTTTTCTCTTTTCATATGAAGCTTGTTAGTAAGGCAAATCTGTCTATGAGTTTCCCATTTTTTCTCAGGTGACCTAATGGCTCTAGGAAAGTAAAGCCTGAGTCTTATATATGAAATGTATTCACTGGGCAGCTGTTGTTAAATGAATAAAGCTACAGTAACTGTCAACACCATCAGAGAGCTGAGAAGAATAAACTATAGCAAGAAGTATAATCCAAGCGGTATATGTGTAGCTGATGAGTTTAGGCCTAGAGATTCCAAGCCCAGCGGTTGTGCCATTTGGCTGATTTTAAATATTAAGGCTGCCTGGTGCTGTCCATCCAGGATGAGTCAGGTGGGCAGGAGAATGGGCACAACCGTGAGATGGTCATGTGGGATACGAGAGGTAACTCCAGGCATTCTCAGGAGGGACAGCTTAGCAAGCTAGCCGTGGTAGCTGGGTGAGATGGCCATTGCTGGCACCAGGCGAGGAAGAAGAGGCAGCCCTCTCAGGAATACAGTTGGCGGCTGTTTTCTGTCCCTGGGGGCTGACTAGACGGCAGACGAGCGGCTGCCAGCTAGTTTCAGAGCCAGAGCAAGTATGCATTTTAAAAATTACATGCAAATCTATGTATCAATTAAAGTGACAGAGACTGTCTGTTATTTGGGTGGTTACCCTGGGCTCCTGTGGTAGTTTTATTCAGAGGTCAGTCTTCAACTGTCACACACCACAGTGCTGGCCTTGAGCTGCCAGATCCAGACTCAAAGAGATTCTTCTGTGGAGGAGCAACTTGAGAAAATTGTCCTACCTTGACTTAGGCAGAGTAGGGTCGTCAACCCAACAGTGTGCAGTGTGTGTAGGGTCTTGGCAGAAGGCAAGGTGTGCACAGTTTGCACAGTGATTAACTCATCACGATCCAGGACAGCCCCCATTTGCCTTCTTTGGAGCCTTGGGGGTCACCTCTAGGATCCTGCATTTCTGTCTACCATAGGAAGCATTTTTCATTAAACATTTCAAATATATTTATCAGATCACTGGAATGTTTTAAGATCCATCTATTAAATCCATCTGATTTTAAATAAATTTTACTTGTTTTTAGTTATTTAATTTAGGTTTAACCACCTATATATGGATATACGTAGGAGGCTAACCAAAACTGGTTCTGTAAATAAATTACATTTGTGCCCGGTGTAATGACAAATACAGTGCTGAACATGCTAAAGAATTTGATCATTTTTTCTTTTTTTATTAGATTTTTGTTATTTTTGTTTTTGTTTTTGTTTTTGTTTTTGTTTTTGTTTTTCGAGACAAGGTTTCTCTGTGTAGCCTTGGCTGTCCTGGAACTCACTCTGTAGACCAGGCTGACCTCGAACTCAGAAATCCGCCTGCCTCTGCCTCCCAAGTGCTGGGATTAAAGGCGTGAGCCACCACTGCTCGGCCAGATTATTTTCTTTATTACATTTCAAATGATATCCCCTTTCCAGATTTCCCCTCCTAAAAACAAATACAAACAAAAAAACAAAAAAACAAAACAAAACAAAAAACTATTCCCTTCCCCCTCCCCTTTAACGTGCATGTTTTAATCATTTTTAATAGTTTACAACAAGTGATGTATTATTTTGAAATATACAGTTAATATGTTTGGAGTTATTTAAAATTTATATTGAGAAAAGTGTATTTTCACAATTACTGTAGACGAGTATCTACATAAGACTGTTAAACTGATTGTTGTTTTATATTGAACAACTTTTATAATATTTTTATTGTTATAATATTTTATAAATTTTAAGGAATATGACAAAAAAGATATTATAGGTATTGAAGAGGGGATCTCTGGGAGGAGTTGGGGTACAAAAGGGAAACAAGAATGTGATTTAATTCTATTTACTTAAAATATGTTTTTAAATATTAACAAATTCAGACAAATTGATAGCATGTAACTTTTCTCATCATAATGTAATAAAAGTTAAAAAAAGAAAAAAAAAAAGAAAAAGAAAGGTAGAATGTCTAAATTAAATTAAGTCCTTAATAGAAAATCTAATGGTTTTCAGATAATAAAGGAAATACTATATTAAATAAGAAAATGAAAAAAAAAGTCAAGACAAAATCACTGCCAAAAGAAAAAGAAAATAAGAGAGGATACTAAAAACAAAACAAAACAAAAAACCCCTATCCTTTGGAGAGAATCAGCCCCGGCTACCTACCTCCTGGTTTGGGGCTGCTTGCCTCGCTGGCCAGCAATCTGATAGTTACTAGCAGGGACTTTCTTCCCTAGTTGAATTATTCTAATTAAAATACAACTTAGAAGGACTTAGCAAAGGTTTACTGTCACGAGAGAGGGTTTGGCTACAGTTTTGTACAGATAAAGATGGCAAAAATCTGTATTAATTTAGATAAAAAAGTTAATGAGTTAAGGCTATAATTGTAAGCACAAAACTTAAGATATTTTCTTTTCGGCCAAGCACCCAGCCCCAACTGAAATCTGTCACTGTGTCTCTCAAGCTTCTCCCTCTTTGTTATGTTTTTGTGACAAACAAAAACAAGCAAAACAACAACAACAACAACAAAACCCCTTTTGCTGCTAGACATCACCAGAATGGTGCATGAAATGATTTCTAGGTAGCAGAGTTTATAATCTTGGCTCTTACTGTGGTACAAGCCCAAAATAAGAACAATTTTTAGACATTGGATTTCATTGTAATAAGGCTGTACTTCAATGACCTACATATCAACAAAGGATTTTACCTCCATCGTAGCTAAGCTGAGAGTTGATCGTTCTGCTGCACCAAGAAATGAATTGTAGGCTCGATTTTTGGATACAGACTTCCTGCTATGGTCAAAGCTATTTGAGTTGAGTGAGTGACTTTATTCTCAGCCCACAGAGAACAAGTTACATTCATTTAAGAAATGGTGTAGGATTAAGATGCTCTATCCATAAAGTCATTCACCAACTGTTTCAATGAACAATGGTTCTGCTTGGAGAGTGGCACAGACATTAGGTGAGGGTTAGGGTTAGATTCTGGATGGTTTTGCTCATTTCCTCCACCTGTTTGATTGTGTTTTCCTATAGTTCTTTCAGGGATTTTTGTGTTTCCTCTTTAAGAGCTTTTAGGTCTTTACCTGTGTTCTCCTGTATTTCTTTGAGGGTGCTATTTATGTCTTTCTTAAAGTCCTGTATCATTGTCATGATAAGTGATTTTATATCTGAATCTTGTGCTTCTGGTGTGATGGTGTGTACAGGATTGGCTATGGTGGGAGAATTGGGTTCTGATAATGCCAAGTGACCTCGGTTTGTGTTGTTTATTTTCTTATGCTTGCCCCCCGCCATCTGGTTATCTCTAGGGCTACTTGCCCTTGCTAATTCTGACTGGAGTCAGTCCTTCCTGTGATCCTGGTTGTATTGGAACTCCTCAGACTCAGGCAGTCTCTGTGGCCCTGTGATTTTGGGATCCTGTGACCTTGGGCTTGATAGAGCAACTGGGAGTGCAGCAGCTTCCTCTGAATGTTGTGGGACTGGCTGTAGAACTTGCTCCCAAGGTCAGCTCAGGACACCAGCCCAGAGAGACCGGAAGGAACCCGAGCCACTCTGCTGGTGGAGTTCCTGTGTGCCCGGTCCCGCAGGTCCCAGTTACTCCCAGTTTTTGGACAGATGTTGGGTCCCCCTCACCTCTGATCCTGAGAGTTTCAGAGAGCCTAGGAGTGAAGCTTCCTCTGGGTGTTGTGGGACTGGCTGCGGAGCTTGTGCCCAAGGTCCGCTCAGGACACCAGCCCAGACAGACCGGAAGCTTGTCTTGACATTTTTAATTGGATTTTTTTTTTCATTTAGTCCCCCATTTAAAGTGTAAAGTAAAATAGTCAAAATAAATTAGAACAACTTTTGCAGAGATCAAATGACATCATTCCTGGTAAATACAGACTCAAATATTTTGAGGATATTTAAAGATAAACATTTTGGCTTAGTACATGATATTTGAGGTAAAGCTGACATCCAGAAGGCCTGTTATTTAGTTTTCTTTGAGCAAATAGTTATTGAACATAGAAGAAAACAACAGCAACAACAATAAAATACTAACTTATATGTTACTTTGATTGAGGAATAAAAATCAGTCTTTTATTTCTATATTTAATTCTATTTTAATTATTATAATCTATTATATGCTTTCAATATTGTTTCACAATTTGAGGGGAGGTGCTGTCTTGTTCTCCTGTCTGGTTTTTTCCTTTTTGTTTGTGCATTTTGTTTTTGTTTTGTCACAAAATTAGATGTATCATCTGTCACATGACAGCCAGGAAACCTTCAAATCAGCATGCTTGGATCTAGAAAAGGGAGGGCTATAATTCAGTTCCAGAACCAGCTTTTCAATAAAGCAGAAGAGCATAAGACAATATTTTAACATTATCCATATCTAAAAACTGAACCCAGTGAGCAGGGGAAGCAACATGGACACAGAGAAGGCTCAGAGACAGAACTTCTGAGTCCTGGTTATTAAATCAGGCAAACAGCTGAAGCATCTGCCCTGGTCAGCGCTTCCCTTCTGGGACTGCCCCTCATCCTCCTGGTGTGGGGCCATTTTTTTTCTCCTGCAGCGGTGCACCCCTTGAGAGCTTTGCACTGCCTGACTTCCTGCCTGATAGCCTGCAATGATTCAGTAGCTTATTCCAGCCAATAGCTAGCAGTAGACTCAGGAAGGGATAAGAAATGTTTTGAGCTGCTAAGGCATCTGTGGCAGATGGCCCGACAGCAGATTTAAAAAACCAGAAACAGAAAAAGAACAAAACAAAACAAAAAACCTAGTAAACACAGAACACAAAATGTTCAAGGAACAGATTCAGCAAAATTTGAATAAGTAAACATAGAACATGAAATGTTCATGCAATCAAAGTGACTGTTCAAGATCAAAACATGCAGTGAGCACCTTCAGTCATACATTTAAACATGCCTGACTCATTTACCATCTCAGATCCCAGTATCCAAGAACCAGGTGGGCAGAGAGACTTCTTGCTAGTGCTAGTCAGCCACTGAACAAAATGGAGAGCACCAAGAACTAGGCACCAAAAATCCTGGATGTCTTCCTAGTACCATGGACATGGGCTCATGTGCTTCATCAGATACCTCTCTGCCCAGAAAACAGGATTCCACAAGTACCAGATGACATAAAAAGAGATGCCCTCTATGACCCAGCAACGGAGGCCTCTTCAGATATGTGCTTATAGGTTTCTTTTTAGTGCAACAGTTTACTCCAACAATCCCAAACTGAGAGCATACCTCAAAGACATGGAATATTTTCTTTCTTTTTTTTTTTATTGGATATTTTCTTTATTTACATTTCAAATGCTATCCCCTTTCCCTCCCTCCCTCCCAGAAACACCCTATCACATCCTCCCTCCCCCTGCTTCTATGAAGGTGTTCCTCTACCTACTCACCTACCCACTCCCACCTCCCTGCCCTCTATTCCCCTACACTGGGGCATCTATGGAGCCTTCATAGGACAAGGACGTCTCCTTCCATTGGTGCATGACAAGGCCATCCTCTGCTACAGATGTAGCTGGAGATATGTGTATCCTTTGCTGATAGCTTAGTCTCTGGGAGTTCTGGGGGGTCTGGTTGGTTGATATTGTTGTTCTTCTTATGGAGTTGCAAACCTCTTCAACTCCTTCAGTCCCTTCTCTAACACACACACACACACACACACACACACACACACCATAACACGAGAGACAGAAATAGATAGACAGAGAAAGAAACAGAAACAGAGAGACAGATATACATAAGGAGAAGCAAGTTATGAGGACACAAAATATGAATTGCTAATGAGTTCCAGATGACAGGGATGCTGCTGGTCTGAGAACCACACTTTGAGATCCATGGCCCAAGAGGAAGAGCTAGTGATGAGATCTAGGTAAAGTTTAGATTAAGTGACCTTGATGAAAAAGCCATCAACCACACCAGTGAGACTTGGGAGGCAAGGCAAGGAGTGCCTGCCCTCAGAGGGCAGTGCTGGAAGTCCTGAGAGCCAGCCTACACACAGAGCTACTATTCTCATTAGACCTGAGCTAATTGAATTCTAACATAATTGTTCCCAATTGGCTGTTAGTTAGGTTCTTTAAGATGAATCAATAACAGGCATGCTCACATGGAAAATCTTAAACCTAGTGAGCATATACCATATATGCTACTCTGAAAAAGACAAATGACAACAAATACTCTTCTAATGTCTGTATGAGGCTACTCAGCTTGCATCTGGAATGCATGTTTGTGGATCTTGACTGCTTGTAGGTAGGACTGAATTTCACCCCCTTTGGGAATGATGCCAACCGTCATGATGCCAACATGAAAAAATAATTAAGATTCTCTGATCTTTGCTCTAAATATGAACCAAACTCATCTATAAAGTTGGATTTTCAATGGTACTTTACTTCTACAATCCTGGGTCAAATGGTGAAAGAAAATATTATGTGGTAGTTACCTTATATTTGTTTGATCAACTCAGATTATGTTTCTACCACATTGTCTATAGAAACATTACCCTGGTTTGATCAATTTGACTTGAATTGTCAAATGTCAAGGATTAAGTTTTTATCAGTCTTATTACTTTCTGTAATATCAGGTAGCTATCAACAAGGGAAATAGGAATGGCACTGAGACATGTGCTACTTTGTCAACAATATCCAAGAGTTAATTCAAAATATTTCAGGAACAAATGCAAGGAATGCTAATACCCAATGAGAAATTTACTGCAAAATAGAAAAGCAGTTATCCATTGCTGTCAAAACTGAATATCCATATTTTTGTCAGAGAGGTATTCCATGAGAAATAGTGAAACATGGATAACTGTATATCTCTTCCTTCATGAGCTACTGCCCCACTGTTGTTAGCAATAATCTGTCATAGGTACTACTTGTGTGCCAGGTACTCGTTGTTGGGTGGGTACAAAAGGGTGGCAATGGTTTGAAATTACTGACAAAAAAAAGTGAGCCAGTAAATACGCAAGATGGACGAGTGGCATTTGCAGATGAGCAGTACAACTGCTGGCTATTAATACCAGGGACTGAATCACACTTGATGTATCCTTGTTTTTCAGCCAGAAAGAGGACTTTAGTACCGGAAAAATGAGTCATTTTGATCTGTCCCTTTGTCATGGATTCTATTGCCCTAGAGACCTCCCATTGCCTACAGAAACCACGGTGTACATCACTCACACTAGAAGCTCTCTCAGGGCAAGGGTATCAAGGTCTCCTTCCCTGGACACCTCTAAAGCAGAAAATACCACTTTTTCAAGAGTAAAGAAAACCTCTCTTTTCCATGAGTGAGCTACTAAGTTCGATCATCTTTTTCTTTTAAGCTAATGACATTAAGAGATGTGGGTGGGTGAGGGCAAGGGTCAATGTTCATGCATGTTTGAGAGTAATTAACTTCTCATGTGTCAACATAAGAAATGTAACAAGCAACTGACCTCTTTCCTATCTATAGATTATTAAGATGTGCATCATCACTTCAAATGCTTTGTCATTCTCTCCTGCTCTGTAATGGACAGAAATAATAACATTGAATAATGATAACAAAGTGAGAAGCCTATCTGTTGGACTGGCTCCATAAACTTGTATTCCACATAATGACTTACAATAATGAATATACAAGCTAAGTTTTAGGTGACCGCAACATATGCACTTATGTTTCAAGGTTAAGTATGGTATACTGATGTGGATAATGTTTACGAAGTCTTATTTTCGTGTTTAGATTTTATCATGACTTAGCACAAGTGGGAATTTAGGCTTACTTAAAATGAGTGAGGTTTTGTCTTAGTAAGTAAATAGTAACTTAGGACCAATAGAATGATGTTTACATTTCTTTAAAATATAAATTTAAAAGTATATAAAAGTAATTTATAATAATTCCTTTATATTTAAATATGTTATATATACAAATTTCAACTGTTGTTTACTTAAAATTTGGTCTGTAATAAATAGTTCATTAGCCTAATTTTAAAAACTCTTGGTACATATACGTTCCTCAATGGAATTTTCTTAGAATTCATACTTATTTAAGTAGTTTAAATGGAGCAGAGTAAGGGCTAATATCAATATATACACAGAACTCAGGAAATTAGATTCCAGAGAACCAAATAACCCTATTAAAGCTGGGGTACAGAGCTAAACAAAGAATTCTCAACTGAGGAATACTGCATGGCTGTGAAGCACCTAAAGAAATGTTCAACATCCTTAGTCATCAGGGAAAAGCAAACCAAAACAACCCTGAAATTCTACCTCACCCTAGTCAGAATGGCTAGGATCAAAAACTCAGGTGACAGCAGATGCTGTCGAGGATATGGAGAAAGAGGAACACTCCTCCATTGCTGGTGGGATTGCAAGCTGGTACAACCACTCTGGAAATCAGTTTGGGGGGGGTCCTCAGAAAATTGGACATAGTACTACCTGAGGACCCAGCTATACCACTCGTGGGCATATACCCAGAAGATGCTCCAGCATGTAATAAGCACACATGCTCCACTATGTTCATAGAAGCCTTATTTATAATAGCTAGAAACTGGAAACAACCCAGATGTCCTTCAACAGAGGAATGGATACAGAAAATGTGGTACATCTACACAATGGAGTATTACTCAGCTATTAAAAACAATAACTTCATGAAGTTCTTAGGCAAATGGATGGAACTAGAAAATAATCATCCTGAGTGAGGTACCCAGTCACAAATGAACACACATGGAATGCACTCACTGATAAGTGGATATTAGGCAAGAAGTTCAGAATACCCAAGATACAATTCACAGACGATATGAAACTCAAGAAGAAGGAAAACCAAATGTGTGGATACTTTGGTCTTTCTTAGAAAGGGGAACAAAATACTCACAAGAGGAGATACAAAGACAAAGTGTGGAGCAGAAACTGAAGGAATGGCCATCCAGAGACTGTCCCACCTGGGGATCCTTCCCATATAGAGTTACCAAATCCAGACACTATTGTAGATGCCAACAAGTGCTTGTTGACAGGAGCCTGATATAGCTGTCTCCTGAGAGGCTCTGCCAGTGCCTGACAAATACAGAAGTAGATGCTCACAGCCATCCATTGGACTGAGCACAGGGTCCTCATTGGAGGAGCTAGAGAAAGAACCCAAGGAGCTTAAGGGTTTTTCAGCCCCATAGAAGGAACAACAATATGAACCAACCAGTACCCTCAGAGCTCCCAGGGACTAAACCACCAACCAAAGAGTACACATGGAAGGACTTATGGCTCCAGCTGCATATGTAGCAGAGGATGACCTTGTGGGACATCAATGAGAAGAGAGGCTCTTGGCCTTGTGAAGGCTCGATGCCTCAGTGTAGTAGTATGCCAGGACAGGGAAGCAGGAGTGGCTGGGTTAGTGAGCAGGGGGAGGGGGGAGTGTATGGGGGGGTAGGATTGGAGGGGAAATGAGGAAAGGGGATAAAATTTGAAATGTAAATAAAGAAGATATCTAATTAAAAAATGGAGCAGAGTAACAAAATGATTCTCTAATTTTGAAGAAAATGGATACTTTATGAATATTTAAATTTTTGATCCAGTTCATATTCATGGATTGTCTATCAGATGTCTTGGGCCTTAGTGACTGTGATCAGACTGGAGACACGTAAACCACATTCATGCTTCTCTTCTCTTCTTCCCAAGGAGAATCTCACTTTCTGTTGTGTATGGGAATAGTATCATAACAAGGTGAGAAACTAGATTCTGAGCTTCCTTTTCAATTAATAAGTGCCATGTGACTAAGGTCTAGTTAGTTAGATGGAGCATAACGTAGAGTGGTCTGACTTGGCTAGATGTTAATCCTTTCCATCTTACTTTGACTGACTGTTCTGATCTGTTTTGTTTTGTTTTGTTTTCAATTCCTTTCCTTGTAAATAATTTGCACCATGAGAGAAGGGCTGAATTCCCCTTGCTTCTGAATCCATCATGTGCTGCCAGCCTTCATCCTGTGAGCCTACCAATCATCTATTCATTTAATCAATCCCTTTAATTTCTGCGACACATGTTGATTCCTCTGTGCCACCCCATAGACAACCTGTGCAATGTGCCAATATACACATTGTCATTTATGTCCGTCTAAGTTGTTTCCTGATGTACATATTGGCATTTTAGCAGTTTGTAAGTGGTGTTGTGTTATAAACTGTTTCAATTTAGGTATTTTCCTGTACTGTAATTTATTTACTTAATATTGTATTTTAAGCTTGATCAATGACGCCATATGTACATTGAAACAACTGCTTCTCAGTGGTGCTACTACCTATTTAATTATGTGTCTTCACAGAGACATTTACTGGGTTCTTTCAAGTCCCCATCAACACAATACAGAGTGCCAAGCACTTACTGACAAGTCCCTGTTTGAAATTGTGAGAATCGCTGTGTGTATATATAATATAATTGTGTATGTACTTACACATGTGTACAACATATTAATAATACACATATAATGCTTATACATATAATGTGTCTATGTTTATATCTATCACACACACACATATATATATATATATATATATATATATATATATATATAATTTATATTCCAAATTGTCACCCATGCCTCCAATGTAAGATTGTATTTCAGCTTTCAGTGTGTATCTTTCTGATGACAACCACATTATATGCTTCCTGGCCTTTGTTGGATTCCTCTTTTTATATCAACACACATATTTCTGTTTGGAATACTGTTTTTCAGAATTTGTTGATAATTTTCAAGAGTCTTTGGGGCATGTAACATGGTTGTCACAGTCAGACATAGATCATTGAAATACATTCTCCCATACTTCCACACATTACATTGTTTCCATTACATTGTTCATTAAACCTCAGAATGAACAAAAATGTTTCACTTTTATGTAAAAGAATCAATATTTTATCATATGGTTTATTCTTTGAAGTTTTAAGAGGTTATTCTCTGGTAGAGCATCATAGTGAATTCTGATAATATCAATATTTGGGAGGTTAAAGTATTGATATCAGACAACATTCCAAGATTCAGAGTGGCTTAGCCTATTTAGTATGGTTGTTAAAAGAAGAGGAGGAGGAGGAGGAAGAGGAAGAAGTAGCCATCATTCACTGTCTTTTGTCTTAAAAACAGATATTCTACTTTTGTCTCTTAAATTTATATATTGATTTTCCTGGAGTCTACCGTTATATGAGGAAACACGTCTAATTCAGTTTTAGTGTTCCTCCTTACAATGAGTCAGTTTTCTTAATATTATCTATGAAGCAAACTCCCTTCTACATTCTTCATGGAGCACTAGTAATCATACATGGACAGACTCTCAGGACTTTTATTTTATTTTGCTGCATATTTTCACCTTTATTCCACACACCCTTGTGTGTGTTATGGATATGTATGATATATGTTCATGGTATATGTGTACATGCATGCGCACCCATGGTCAGAGGTGAGAGGAAGACGTCAGATGTCCTGCCCTAGACATCTTATTACTTTGAGATAGGATTACTCACTGGACCTGGAACAATCCTGGTAGCCCATAAGCCCCGGTGAGCCTCCTGTTTCTGGGCTTCAAAGAGCTGGAGTTGCAGGAATGTATGCAGCTGCGCTCAGCTTTTCATAGGGGAGCTGAAGATTCAAACTCGGGCCGTCATGATTGCACACATGCTCCTACACACTGAGCCATCTGCCCAGATCTAACTTCTTCTAAACGTGTTCATTTGTATATTCTGGGAGATTAGCCGTGGACCTACTTTTTCTTATAGGATAAACTATGCTTATTTGTGACAAAACTTTTGAAACTATAACCATGTTACACAATTGCCAGATAAGACAGGTCTCTCTTTCCAGTTACACATAGCCTGTTGCTTAGTGTGTGAAGATGAATAGCTGAAATTCCACTATGTGTCTGTCCTACTTGTCTCTGTTACCATTCTGACCAATATGTGGAGCAGGGAAGCAAGGGAGTGATTTGGCTTATGCTTTCCAAATCGCAACCCATCACTGCAAAATGTCAGAGTGGGAACTCAAGAAGGAAGAGAGGTAGAAAGAATGGAGGACAGCCGCCTACAGGCTTGCTCCCAGGCTCCTGTTCAGCTACATTCTTATACAGCCCTGGCCCGCCTGCCTAGGGATGCCCACGTTACTCTAGGCCCTCCTGCATCAATTACTAATCAAGAAAAAGCCCCACAGAGACAAATGTGATGAAGGCCGTTTTTAACTGAGGTCTCTTCTTCTTAGATGTGTAGAGGTGACAACCAGGTTTACCTGACATGGGATTATTCTCCTCTTATTGCATAGTTGTGCAAATTGAGCATCTTGGTCCCCCAAATTCTTGATGCCCAGTATACTTACTGGGGTTGTAGAGCCTCAGTATAACATAACAAAAATGAGATCACAAAGAGGGGAGTACTATAAAAACAACAAAGACATTTTAAGTAAGAATTATTAAAATTATCTTGAAATAAAATTTTGTTAGGCAATAAAATGAGGGACTATGGACAAAAACAAAACAGTAAAGCAACTTCTCCAGTCAACATGGCTTGAAGTTCTTGTCCACTGCGGATCCTCAGATGTAGAAAATACATGTAATGCCTGCAAAAACGGACCATGAAAGACATCTGAGATGGAAAACCAGATACTTATTCTAAGGATTGTGTGGCAAAGAGACTCTTGATAAAACAAGCAAACAAACAAACAACAACAAAAACTGGCACAAGAATGTGATGTGTGTGGGAGTGGGTGTACAGGTGTGTGTGTTTAGTTCCCTGTTTTAAACAAAATTTTGAATTTACTAACCAGTTAGTAAGATATCAGCTGCCAGGCAGTGGTGGCACATGTCTTTAGTCCCAGCACTTGGGAGGCAGAGGCAGGCAGATTTCTGAGCTGGACCATAGCCTGGTCTACAGAGTGAGTTCCAGGACAGCTAGGGTGACATAGAGAAACCCTGTCTCAAAAAAAAACAAAACAAACAAACAAAGATATCTGCTAAGATACATTCTATAAGGCTACCTCATAATGGGAGAGTCACAAGTTTCAAATAAGTTTCAAGGATGTGGGGGCGATCTGGCTGTGACATCTGTCACCCCATTGATCGCCAGGGTTGATTCGGCTGATCTGGCTGGCTAGGCGGGTGTCCCCTTCCTCCCTCACTGCTCCATGTGCGTCCCTCCCGAAGCTGCGAGCTCAGTTGAAGAGGACGACTTTCCCCTAATAGAGGAGGACCGGTCTTCGGTCAAGGGTATACGAGTAGCTGGGCTCCCCTGCTAGACCTTCCAAACAAGCTTTCAAATAAGCTTCAAATTTAAATTCTGGGAGCATGTTTGGAAAAACAATTCTTCAAAAATGTCTTTAAACCATTAAACATTTTTTCCCTCCTATTAAAATTAGAGTTACTGGGTAACAGTTATAACAAGGTAAGAATTGTGCAAATGGATCCCTCTGTCCTATAACCAGGATGTCTTCTGAAAAAGGAAATCCCTATGAGCCTTGGGTAACATAAGAAAAACCAACAGTACCTGGGAAATTCAAAGGAATTCCTGGAAACAGATGGAGTCACAGAGCCAGACAGAACAGTAGTCCCACACATGAAGGTATGAAAATGCCTGTTAGAAGCAGTTTCCTTGATAACCAAAGCTCAGAGTCAATAAACACCAGGAACCTAGGACGTGATGGGGTAGCTAAGGCCTTGTGTTCTAACTATCGTGATTTGTCCTTCTTATGCCACTATGTAAGCTGCAGAGTGTAGCTAGAGTTCTCCCTACAGCCATTCCTTCACCTCCACCAAATACACCTGAGTCTGTAATAAAGCAAATGATCTTCCAGGACAAAGTTCTTCATGCTCTGAAGGGAGGACAGAGAAAAGCTGTAAGAGCTGAAGAAACTTTACCCTTCACAAGATCCACGAGAGAAGAAACAAGGAGAGCAATAGGCTTCAGCCGCATAAAAGGCCACAAACACATGACTTTCTGAAGCAGAATGCACATGCATTATATAAACATATATAATATATAGTCATATTATGTTATTATATCACTATATGGGTATGTCATTATATAGTCACTATATATTGTGTCTGTATATAATAGATATTGCATAAAATATTTCCAGAATAAATACAAGTGCGACAGAAATAGAACTGCCACACCCCTCCTAACTGATCACTACAGAATCAGCAAGAAGCTACCACTCTGAGGGAATCTTCATAGCACAGCTATTCTCCTATAGAATTTCTAGAGGAAGCAATTCAACACTGAGATTCATATGCAAGTATGAATAACTAAAATGCGAATCTTAGGAAACACTGCACCATAAAATGTTGGTATTATAGAAGACAGTGTGTGTGTGTGTGTGTGTGTGTGTGTGTGTGTGTGTTTAGAAATCTCAAAAAGAAACAAAAATCTTAGACGAACATTATACCAAAAATCAAAAATAAACGTAACTCAGTAAATGTGTACATTGTAATTAGCAGATGTTAAAATAAGCTGCAATACACCCTACCCCAAATGCTATTGAGAGAAAAGGGGGAAAACAATGGAAGAAAAGAACAGAGGTCTTGAATCTGTACGCAGGTATTTATTGCTGGGTAAATTGGAACCTTATAATGGCCTGTTAAGGTAGACTTAATTATTATTCATTAAGTAGATAATGAAACAGGCACAACATTTGAGTCTCTTGAGCCCAAAGCTGAGTGTTTCCTCTTCCTGTCCTAGCATGTGGGTGACAGGTGACTGTAGACTGCTCGAAAGCAGCTGTAGGGACATCAGAACAATGAAGATACTCAGGAGGACAGCACAAGCGCCACTGCGTCACAGGCAAATTTAGAGAGAATGATGATCCCGATGGTGCAGCTGAGGCTTCTGGACCTCCTGAGAGCCTTCCTCGGGACTGACATTTTCAGAGACAATAGCATTTATGAGGAGCATATGAAGTTGCAGAATTTTAGTCTTTGTCCCCAGTAATTGTAATTTCATCTGCATGAGAATCTCCTTTATAACAGCCTAGGTAATTGGGAATAGGAATTTGAGCAAACAAGGGGAGATGTTCCAGAGGTCAGGGAGTTAAAATTCTTAGGATGGGATTCTAGAAAGAAAAGAAAGTACTGGAATCATATGGTCTTTCTCAAAGCTTCAGCTAAAAATGGCTCCGAATATGTTTGTAAACAAACTATTCCAGCAGGCTGGGAAGAGTTGCCAAGGCAACTAGAATGCTTCAGGAGAGGAAGGACAATTCAGCATCCCACTCTGAGCGGAGGGTTTTCAGGACACAGGGGGTGGTAAGTAGCATCCTCAGAACTGTTTTCTCTCAGGAACACAATTGAATTAGCTATGACATAGAAGAAGAGGAAGGTGAACCTCAGAGCTAAACCAACATTTCCAAGTCATTTAGCTGCATCCCCTGTCAGCCAGATTCAGGGTTATTAGAGACCTAATCTATACTTTATAAAAGTGAAATTAATATTGGAATCTAACAAAAATTGCCATACATGCAAAGAAACAGGAAATTGTTTACAGAAACATTCTCAGAAACCATACATGTTAAAATAGTGGTAAGGATACAGGAAAATTATAACTATATGGTATATTATATATACTACATAGTCTCTAAATATTCAAAAAGGAGACTAAAGTGTAAATCCTGTTTAGAAATTCACAGAAGAAATAAACAAAGATACAAATAGAATTCCTAGGCACAAAATCTGAAATGTCTGCAAGATGAGATTAAATAAATATTAGTGATTTTGAAGACCTTGTGATGCTAAGTTGTCAAAAGAAAAGAGAAAAGAAAACAGGCACCACAACCCGTGACCCATGTTATAAATGTGCACGTGGGATCCCTGATTGAGTAGACAGTAATGTTATACTTAAAGAAATAATGGGAAATAGTTTTCTGCATTTGATGACAATGGTAGGCTCACAGAAGCAAGTAAAGGGGGGATGGCAATGAGTTCAAGCATAAAAATTTGAAGAAAATTACACTGACGACTATAGTTTAAAAAAAACAACAACACTCAGGCAGGAAAAGGTAATGTGAATATGAAGGGCCGGAGAGGAGGAAAGCCTTTGCTGGCATCAGCAAGCTGGACAAGCAACAAGGAAAATGCCATGCCAGGGAAGACAAACCCCAGAATGCACCTCTACAGAAATTTTGATTAAATAACCCTCTGATACATGAATGAATAGGAAAAACCTGCTTCTCAGATCAATAGTTAGGTTAAGGAATGTTTGTATAAATCAAAAATAAGGTCAAGAGCACAATTGCAAATATGAGCATAGTCTACCACTATGTGTCTGCAATGTTATTCTGATATAAAAGCGACCTTTAAAAGCCATTAAGTTGAATTCCAATGGGGGTGGGGTGAGATGCCAAAGATGGACTGAAGCAAGAAAAATGTAACATTTTAAAGCTCCTTTTCAGAACAAAATAGTGGGCATCCCCACAGTGGCTCCGACATTCAGCCAGAGCCAGGCATGCTTTACTTACAAGCTGGGGGGATTTCTTTTTCTGTCTTTCTCTTCACAGAGCTTTTCCCCCTATAAGTAACCGAAAGCAAATGAACGTCCTTGAAAACAAACCTCTAGGGGTTCTCAGGGTCTCCAGAGTTGGTTACCCTCTCTCAGAGTACAGATGGTGCGTTATGACATCTCACAGGCAACTTGAGACACAACAGCAGAGTTCAAGAGCTTGGGCATAAATCACACTTCTCAGAATTTCAGTCCTCAGCACTGTATGGCATTTGTCATTCACCTGACTTGTGACCATCACATTATATAACAGAAGATATTTTGGATGGTGTTCATGTTTTGTTTCTGATGATGTATTCTTCATGAACAACCTCCACACAGCACTTGGGACATTGTGGACATATGTACATCGATACAAAGACTTCTAAACGTGTTCTTGGCGTAATGCCCTTGACAGTGACAAAGGCTCCCACCTGCCCCTCAGTGAAAAGATGCATATGGCTCAATGCTAATTAGCATCAATTACGCAAAAGCTGCTTTTGAAGACTGGGTCTGGCCCTCCTCAGCTGCAGGTGCAGCTTTTGCTCTGTGACCTTTTACTCTGAGATCAGACACCGAGAGGAGGACTGGGACTGGTCAGCAGGGACTAAGGGGCTGTTTATCTCCTTCAGAAATCATTGTCTGGCCTCCACTATTCATGTCAGCAGAGACATTTTCCTCCTGGGAAACTTACAAGCAAGGCTGAGAGATTTCATCTGCATGGTCTCTTTCTGAAATTTTGTGGACATGCACCTGGCTTCATTTTCTCCGTATCTTCACACTCATTCTGAAAGAAAGAAAACCCACTTTCCTACAAGGAACAAAAGCATGACAGAAGGAACACAGGTGTCTGGAGGCTGACTGACAGGCTGGGATGTAATGATAAGGCTCCTGTGCTGAAAGGAAGCTTCTGGCCATGGCATGCATAAGGAGCTTACTGTGAGGGAGTGGCTCACCAGTCAATATAGCCAGAGCACAGCAGGCCTCTCTCTGCACTTACTACGGCTTCCAGATAATACAATAGCAACACAATAAGTGAACACTTGCTTTAAGGTTTTGCTTCATGTCAAATAAGAAACACACACACACACACACTCACACAGAAAGAGAGAGAATTAAAATGCAGTTGTGATCCAGTAAGAACTGCTTTTTGAATATGTGCCTTAAATAGCCTTTTCTGAAAGTTTGCCTTTCCTGATGGTAAGCAGAATTCCCTACATGAGCACTCTGGCATCCCATAGGTCTCTCCTGGTGATGTAACCATCACACTTTGGGCTACAATTGCCTAGGCTCTACAGCTCCTGCACATGTGTGCTCCTGGAGGGCTGACAGCCCTGACCCTGCCGACTTACCTACAGTACTTAAGGGCATTCCCAGGGTTATTGTGGCTGCTGGCAGCTTCAAAAGAAGAAGACCCCAGGGGGCCAGAAAATCTTGTTCCAAACTTTAAACCAACCTGAGGTTCCACTGTGGTCCTTCCACCTAAATAAGGGCACATCTTCTGTAATAGGAGATGATGGAGCACAAGAGTAGACATCTGGCCCTAAGGTGCAACCTTTTCAATTGGAAGGCAGCTAGTCTTGTGGGTACTTGCTCGAGAGAG
>JADRCD010228216.1:0-16952 GCA_019843815.1 Montemys delectorum | reverse complement strand
AAAAAAATTTTTTGTATATATGAGAAAAGTTATTAAAAAAAAAAACCTTTCCTACTTAAGTTGGTTTTGGTCATTTTATCACAGAAATAGAATAATAACAAGTCAAATAGTGAATGGGTACCTGAACAAAATTTATAAGAAATCACTGCTGGTAGCCCATGGGACAGGCATGCCATGGGAATTCTGGCCAGTTGTCCAATCTAAATAGGAGAATAATTCAACTGAAATGTCAACTAATAGATACTGACTGATGTCAACAGGCCAGCCCCCACCCCTGGAATTCCTGGGGACTGGACTACCAACCAAAGAATATACATGGAGAAACCCATGGCTCTGGCTGCATATGTGGCAGAAGATGGCCTTATTGGACATCAGTGGGAAGAGAGGCCCTTGGGCCTGAGGGTATTCAACTCCCCAGTGTAGGGGAATTCCAGGGAGAAAAGACAGGAGTGGGTGGTTGGGTGGGGAAGCACCCTCATAGAGCTCATTGAGTATTATTTGCATGAGCATGTGTTTAGGGCTGATCATTTGGGATTAGAAAACTTAAAGTAAATATTCTTAAAGGAGTTTTTTAATAAGATGGGCTCACTAGACACTGGGTGATGGATCTGCAGGTAAGGGGCAGGAGGGATGGAATAGGGGGTTTTCAAAGGGGAGACCAGGAAAGGGGAAAACATTTGAAGTGTCAATAAAGAAAATATCCAATTAAAAAAGGAAAAAAAGAAATACTGACTGACTAGCCAGTAAAAGCCAATGAAGTTCTGCTTTGTGTCAGACCAGACTCAGAGATCGACCCTCTACGGGTTTTATCATCCTGTGATTTACTTCCAAGGGTCTAGGAGTCAAAGAAGGATTTCCCTTGAAAGACTAGATTACATTTTAAAGCTGACCCACATGTGGATGACAGTCAGGAAACTGAAATGCAATCACTGCTTTGAGAAGCGATTTTATAAAGACACTGGCTATAATGACAGTGACTCCTAATAGCAAGAAAAAGTTCCTAGTAAGTATGTTATTAAGATAAAATTAACATTATCTACAGGTAGAATAACTCTTATTTTTGACAATTATGTTATTAAGTAATTGTTTGACATCGAGTCTTCATGCTTTTGTGGCAGGCACTTTTATAGACTGTATGCTCCCAGTCCCAACAGCATTTTTCAACTGTTACACTGTTGATACTGAATTACTCTTTATCAGGAGGGATGTCTTACATACTACAATATATTTAGCACCACTCTCAGCCTCAACCCTTTTGATGTACCACTCATGCAATTATGATCACTAAAAATGACTCCAAACAATATAACATGTCCACTAGGCGGTGATACAATGTTGCTCTTTGAGTCTCGGGAATAAAAGCATAAGTCCCTCACTAAGGGCCCAATAACGAGCCTTTCATGGGGTTCAAATAAAAAGAATCTCACAGAGCTTCAACTGCTTGCCCAAACATCAGCAGACAATCAAGACCATTCAGGGTTCCAAGCCAGGATGATTTCTCATAGTCCTCGTCCTTAACTCCATCACTGGCTGCTTCTTCTGGCTGATTCCTTTTCTCTGCCCTTCTGAAAAACATTTGTGGCTGGCTTTTGTCTAACGAGAGAAGTAGCAGAAAGAGAAGCTGTCATTTTGGGATCTGAATCATAGCAAGAAACTAATTGGGTTTCTGATGAGACAGAAGAATTTTGAAAATGTAAAATGCGCTGAGCACACCTGCTCCACAAAGTTCTATTTGGACATACAAGCCTTTAAAGGCAGACCTGCCAGCATCTGATTCACTTTGAGTGAAGGGAGCATGTTCTGAAAAACTGATGCTGACTGAGACTCCTGTCTCTATAATGTGCCACTGCAGTAAGTGATCAAGTTCAAGTTTGTGCAGCCAAGGTCAGGGGACAGGGAGGAGTGGACATGCAACCAGCACCACGAAGGAATGATTTATTGCATTCACAGAAGAGAATTCTTGACATTTTGAAAAAGCAACAAAGTGCAGGAGTAATTAAACCAAAGGTACACGGTGAACAATTGATTAGCATTGTCAGAGAGACCTGATTAGCTCAGACGCTTCCAGAATCGATTTTGCCAGCTACAAGTTAAAGGTTAGTAATTAAATTTGTGGGCCATGGCTGCTGTCTCCAGGTGGCATTTTGCACAGTAGTATTTGTGGGCTGCCAGGACACACAAATGAAGTCAACTCCAGTTGCCTGTTTGCTAACAGCCTCTGGTAAAAGCATCTCTTCAGGGACACAAGGAAAAACAATGTTGAGTCAAAGCTTTTCTGCAAGTCAAAGTATTTCTTATAGTCCCCAGTGGTGCTTTCAAGTAAGTCTTTGGTGTCTGCTAATGGACTAAATGAAAGATGAGAAAGTCAAGTTTAATTTTAAAAGTATTTATATTCATCATTCCAATCTACTAGTGTCTACCTGTGAGTGTCTTGTTAAGATTGACATGTTCTTTTTCCCCCTTTTCTTTTTCTTTCTTTCTCTTTTGTTTTCTTTTCTTTGCTTCCCCCCTACTCCCCTCCTCCGTCTCTGTCTCTCTTTTTCTTTTGAAGCAGGTTCTTACTATATAGCCCAGTCTGGCCTGGAGCTTACATTGTAGCCCAGGCTGGCTCACTAAGATCCATTTTCTACTGCCTCCTGAGTGCTAGGATTAAAGGGGTGTGCCACCATACTCTTAACAAGTTCTCATTTATCTTGGTAGCTCCTTCCAAAGAACTGCCCTCCCCTTTCACCATTCCTCTGTCCATAGACTAATGCAAACACTTGCTTCAGGAATGTGTCTGGCTATATGATAGGCCTGAAGTAGAGCTATAGCCCATACATTCCCAGCAGTACCTCTTTCCCAGGTACTGATTTTTCAGTGTTTTTCTAGAGTTGTCAAACCCTTATCATAATCAACTACTCCCAAAGAAATTCCACACTGAAAAAAAAAGAAATTCCACATTGAACAGAAACAACTATCCATCCTTAAAGTCACATCCATCCTTTGGTCTACGTAGCCAAACTTCTACATTTGTCCCATAGACTTACCTATTCTGAACACTTCATGAAGGGGTCATTATACCACATGTGATCTTTGTGGCTTCCTTCCTTTACTGAGCATCATGTTTGTGATGTGTGTCCACAATACATCATGCACTAATGCTGCATTTAATTCTTTTAATGGTTCAAAAATCCCCTACTGTAGAAATTCATCCTATCTTCTGTTATCCATTCATCATTCGGCAGACATTTGGATTTTTCCACTTTGGTGATTGTTATGAATAACACTGCTTCCTTTTATTTGTTGTTTTTTGAGGCAATGTCTCTCTATGTAGCTCTGGATATTCTGGAACTCTCTGCGTAGATATGGCTGGCCTTAAACCCAAAGAGATCAGCCTGTCTTGGTCTTTCAAATACTGGGATTAAACTGTACCATTACGCCTAGGAAACATTGCTTTCTTAAGCATCTATGTATAAGTTTTGTGTGAACATTAGTTTTACGTCTTGAGGATAGGCCTAAGAAGTAGAATTGCTCACTCTGTGTTCATCTTTTAAGACTGTGCCAAGCTGTCCTTCAAGGTCACTGCATCATTTCCATTCCCATCAGCAGTGAACAGGGTTCCACCTCTGCAGCATCATAGCAGAGCACTGGCCATTTCCTATCTTGATGCAACTATCCCATCAGATGTGAAATGATGTCTTCCTGAGAGTTGGTTTGAATTTTTCTAATTTCCAATATTGTGCATTTTTCATGTGCTTATTGGCCACTTGCATATATTCTTTACTTAAATGATATTAGAGCCTTCATATACTTCTGAAAACATTTTTTTCTATAGGTATAGATGTTTTGCTAGTATGTCTGTCTGTCTATCACTTGCATGCCTGGTTCTCATAGAAGCCATAGGAGGATTTTGGATCCCCATGGAACTGGAGTTACATATGGCTGTGCCTCACCATGTGAATTGAACCAGGGTCTTCTAGAAGCATAGCCATTGCCTATAACCACTGGGTCATCACGTCAACCTTCTTCAGTCACTTTTTGACTGGATCTTTATTTCTCAATCTATAGTTCAGGCTAGTCTGGAACAGTGAACAAATCTGACTCAGTTTTCAGAGTATTAGGATTTCAGTTTCCAAGGGTGGCTTTCACGTCTACATTGATGCCTCCTGGAGTGATAGTTGAGGTTTTGTTTGCTGTTCGTTGTTGAACCAATAAAGTCTGAATCCTAAGGGGGGGGGAAAAGATTTCAGCCATTTACATGTTCTTAATACAAGTATATAATTTGCAAATATTTTCTCCCATTAACTGTCTTCTCATGTCCTTATAACATAAAAAGAACCTTCCTTTTAATTCCGTAGTCCTACTACAGAATCTAGTAGTATAAATTTATCTATTTTTTCCTCTGGTCATATACTTTTTATAGCTTATGAACAAAACCCAGTCTAATGTAAAAAGCCATGAGAATATACTGATATGTTTTTTTTTCCAAAAGTTTCTGGTCTCACATTTAGGTGTAAAATCCCCTTTTAGTTAATTTTTATGTTTAATGTAATGTAAGGATCCAATTTCATTCTTTCTCATATAGATATCTAGTTGATCTAAGACTACACTTTGAAAATACTCTTCTCTTTCCCACTAAATTATTTGGTAGCTTTGTAGAATGCAAAATTACCACACAAGCAAAGACTTATGTCTGAATTCTCAATTCTAGTGATTCCAGTAGATTTATGGCATCACATTGTCTTGTTTACTATAGCTTGATATTATGGAAGAAACTGGTTCCAATGTCAGTTCTTATTGTCTGCTCTCAGGTAATCACTCTTTTTATCTCAAGAAACAATATAATAATTTAATAATCATCACCTATCATGTGAAATCATCCAGCCACGTAATACTTTTGGCACTTAGCATATTAAACCACCCAGATTATAACATAATAATAGAAGAACCAAAACTATGAACACTAGCATGAGATTTATATAATTGGGCAGAGGGTTTAATGCTAACCTCTGTGGGAGAAGGAGGGAGAGGGAGACAGATTGCTAAGATATCATGGATTGTTGTTAGAAATGAGCAGTAGAAAAGGGAAAAGTTTTAGGAATCTATTAACAAAAGTCATCATGCTAGCTGGTTTCAAGTCAGCTTGAGAGAAGCCAGAGTCACTTAGGCAAAGGGAACCTCAATTGAGAAAATATCCCCATCAGAATTACCTGTGGGCAAACCTGTGGTACATTTTCTTGATTGGAAAGTGTGGTGATAGTTGAGGTTTTGTTTGCTGTTCGTTGTTGAACCAATAAAGTCTGAATCCTAAGGCGGGGCAAAGATTTCAGCCATTTACATGTTCTTAATACAAGTATATAATTTGCAAATATTTTCTCCCATTAACTGTCCCATTATGGTGATATGGAAGGCCATAGCTCACTGTAGGTGATACCAACCCTGGGCTGGTCATCCTGGGAACTGTAAGAAAGTAGCCTAAGCAAGTCATAGCGAACAAGCCAGTAAGCAACACTCCCCACATGTCAGATCCTGCCTCTAAGCTTCTGACCCATTTGAGTCCCTGCCCTTACTTCCTTCAGTGATGGAGTGTCACTCGGAAGTAGGAATAAAATAAACCATTTGGTCATAGTATTTTATCTCAGCAGTAGAAATTCTAACTAAGAAAGTCGTGCATCTACATTCTTTTTGTGCTGTGTGGGACCTAAGATCAATGCTCCTTATTTTTGGCCTACACATGTTTGTCATCAATGATTTCAAGAAAAACAATGAAAACTTCAGGACTCATCTATGCTTTATTTAATGATCTTAGAATATATGTGTAATGAATAAAAACATCCTAGAAGATACATCAGAGTGATCCTTCCATATGTCATGAGAAACACATATGGAAAGATAGACTCCAGTGTAGACAATTTATTAAAATGAAAAAATAGCCAGGATGTCATAGCAATGTAACCATGACATACAAAATAGTATTTGAATTCTACAGGTCATTTGAGATGGTGATATTATGTCTATAAAATTCTCTGAATGTAATCATAAGAGACATAGAGGCACTAAATATGTTCAACATTATTATTACTATTATTATTATTATTATTATTATTATTAAAAACATAGTGAGAGCACTGGAGAGATGGCTCAGGAGTTAAGAGCACTTGTTGCTTTTTCAGAGAACCAGATTTGGTCCACAGCACCCACATGTTGAGTCACAACTGTCTGTAACTCCAACTCCAGAAGATCTGACACCTTCTGAAACAGCCATGAATGTAGTTTCATACATAGATGCAAGCAAAGTACTCAAATAAACAAATTTTCTAAATTTTTGGAGGAAAGGGGTGGTTCAGGAGCAGGGGGCATAAAGTGGTCCTAGTGCTTTCTTTCTACCATGTAAGCACCAGGGATGAAACTCAGGTCATCAAGCTTGGTGGCAAGTGCCATTACCTGGCTGAGCCATCAATATAACTCAATATGGCTTTTCAGAATGTGGAAGTTTACTAACACACTAATATAAGCAACACAGTATTATATAATATTCTAAGTTTGTAAAATGAATCCTATGTATCTCCATATATATGCGCACAAGGAAAACCTTGAAGAATAACACATTATCTTGGATAGTAGGAAAGCTATATTTTTGTGTTTTCCATATAACATTTTCTATCATTCTCATAAGAAAAAATGAATCCTACCCATTAAGATTTATTTTCACATAAATAATCATGTAAATGGTAGCAATTTCTTTCTTAATTATGTCTGGTTCTAATTGAGTTGAATGAAATAGAGTCTTAGACCTGACTTAGCTATTGAGTGTTTAATATAGAGGGGGCAAAATTACTTTTTTTTTTATCCCAATCTGCCATTTTCCTATTGAAACAGCACCTGTCCCATATGCCTTTAAGGGACAAACTAAAAACCCCATCTTGACAAACATAACTAAAGGCAAGTTATGATTAATAATAGTCATTTACTATGCTACTGGGGAGTCCTCTGAAGGAACAGAACCAATAGAATGAATATCTACTATGAAGAGGATCTATTAGGTCAGCATACACAGTATAGGCTGTGTAGCCAACAATGGGAGTCTGCACCTGGAAAGGCTGAGAACCCAGTAGCTGCTCATTCTTTCTGATGGATGCCTCAGCCATTCCAATCCATTACTAAAATCCTGGAGGATTCTTACAGGGTTTCTGAGCATCAGCCCCCACAAGGAGGCTGATGAAGCTGGTGCAGATGTAAGCGAAGGATGGGAGCAAAAACAACATCAATGGGAAATGCACTCCCCATTGGGATGAATGAAAGTAGGCAGGTAAAAATCATCAGTATTTCTTTCAGAATTTGTATCTGAGTTACCAGAAGGTGTTACCCACCCAGGGAGACGGTCTCTCCCACTCTATTTTCTTTTATGAAATACCCTTAGAGATCCACCCAGAGACCCATCTCTCAGCTATTCCAAGATCCAATCAAGTTAGATCAATCAAGATTTACCAACATATTTACAAACAGAGGGGTATTAATAAAAATATAACACTACTTATTGCTTGATGGGCCCGCAGCTTGTTAAGTTACTATTAGAATTATTTTATTTTTATGTGCATGGGTGTTTTGCCTGTATGTATGTCTCTGCATCACATGTTTTTAGTGCCAGAAAAAGGTGTTAAGTCCCCTGGGAATGGAGTTGTGAGCTGTCATCTGGGTGCTGGGAATAAAACCTGGTTCCTCTTAAAAAGCAGGCAGTGCTCTTAACTGCTGAGTTAACTCTCAAACTTATAAAGGCATACTTTATGATGAAAATTAGACTCATCTCCATCACTAGTAGTAGAGGCACTACTGGTAGGATATACTGAAAGAGAGAAGCAAGGGATTGAGTTCCAAGCCAGCCTGGGATTTTTTTTTTTAATTAGACTTTTAGGAATGTTTAGGTAGATTGGCTTTGTTTTTCTTGAGTTTTTTTTTATTAGATATTTTCTTTATTTACATTTCAAATGATATCTCATTTCCCAATTTCCCCTCAAAAAAAAAAAAACAAAAAACAAAAAACAAACAAACAAAAAAAACCTGTTCCCTCCTCCTGCTCACCACCCACCCCTCTCCTGCTTCCTGGCCCTGGCATTTCCCTACACTGTGGCATAGAACCTTCATAGGACAAAGGACCTTTCCTCCCATTGATGACCGAGTAGGCCATCCTCTGCTACATATGCTGCTGGAGCCATGAGTCCCACCATGTGTACTTTTTGGTTGGTGGTTTAGTCCCTGGGAGCTCTGAGGGTACTAGTTAAGAATGAAGAGATTCTGGTTTTCTTCGTTCTTGATTTTATTACAGAGATAATATGCAATGTGTGTTAATTAAAACTATACTGCTACAAGTTAGTTACTTTACTGTGTAGTATTGTATTAAATACAAGTCAAGATATGGAAAAAAATGGGATATACTTAGGAACTTTGAATTTGTTGTAAATAGCATCATCAGCTTTTAGAATAGTCCCACTTCCAAGGCCTGTGTGTGCTCCAGCCTTCCAGAATGGCCTTCAGCTCTATAGCCCAGACCAAGAAGACAACTTCTTCACCTACTGTCTTGGTCTTGAACCAACAAAAGAAGGAAGCCCAAAGACCCAGTCAGTCCCCTTATTTTGGTCTCCAGGCATACATTATGTAAGTTACTTCCAAAGGAGGTAGAACAAATTATTTTCTCAATAGTAATATACCATACCACAACATCATATACCAAATCCCTTCTCATAGTCAAGATTTCAATATGTGGCAGATTCTAAACTCAAATCTTCACATAGTCTGACCCTTTCTATTATACAAAATGCACAAGTGTAATCAATACATATAAGTCAAAGATAGTCAACTAACATTTAGAAATTATATATGGAGTTAACTTCTTTACTTTTCACAGGAGCAACTCAGAAAGGGTGGGCTCATAGCTCAGTGGCAGTGTTTGCCTAGTACCTCCAGTCCCTGGGTCTTCTTCCAGTTTCTTAAGGAAACTGATGTAGGACCATTTGCCAGGGTCATACAACTCATAAGTACAGGACCTGAGGAGAGATGAGCTTCATCTTCATATTTCCCTGCATTAATGTGTGTGTGTGTGTGTGTGTGTGTGTGTGTGTGTGTGTGTGTGTATGTGTGTGTGTGTGTGTGTGTGTGTGTGTGTGAGTCTGACTGCTTAAAATGGAAAAATACTTATTTGTATCAGAAACACATGAGGTGGTTACATTACCTAGGTCAACCACAGAGGAGCAAGGCCACACGCACTGAAGATGTTATCTGACAGTGACATCATTCAGTTGGTGAGCATACAACTACTTTATCAAACTACTGGGGACAAGATAACTATCCAGTAGGATATCGGTATGGTATTCAGAGGGACAAGTGAAAATGCTTAAGTGGTGCTATTGGGCAGCATAATTCATTATGTCTTAGTGGTATTTAAGGGCAGAGTAAAGAACAATGAAATACAACTCTGTGCCTTGTGGGACCTGCATGAGTATATAAAATCTGGGACATGTCTGAGTGTAACCACAAGTTGAAAGTCAGCCCTGAAAAGGATACTTGGGGACATCTAATGGGTCTGTGATTTGAGTAGTATATAGTTAGGGTATCCAACTGTGGTGAGCCTGGGAAAGAGTTCTCTAAATTGTGGTTTTGTTTGGGCATTTTTTTTTTTTTTTTTTTTTTTTTACAAAATTCAGAAAGCAACATCTCCAAACCTTATATTCTGTATGAAGTATATATTCTTGGTTGTTGCCTTAGATATATGACATATGGCATAAAATTGACTACTATCATCCTGTGAACTGTGCTGTTGCGTCATGAAACGTATTTGTTACCTTCTTTCTTTTATTTACTAATTTGTTGGGAATGGAACCCAGCCTCATGCATGCTAAGCAACTATCTTACCGTTGTTTGACACCCCAAGCCCTGTGGCCTCAGTCTTTAAATGCAGCAATTCAGTCTGTGGAAATTGTTGCACTGTGGTTAAGATGAATGGTTTCTGCAGCAAGGAATTTGGTTTCTGCTTGTGTCTCTGACTAATGTATGACCTCTGGAGGTTTGGTGATCCAGCCATTCTTTCAATTTTCTCATCTGTAAGACAGTGATGATGAAGTTCTATTGCATACTATTGCAAGGAGCAAACTGGGCAGCATAACTCCTGACATAAAGCAAAAAATTTCAAAGAGGTAAAAAATGTGGTAGAAAATTTCAAAGAGGGGGTGGCTCTGTTGACAAAGTACTATGCAAGTGGGAGCACAGGAAGGCCTGAGTTTCCCAAACTCATGTAAACTCCAGGTGGGAGCTTACCTATAACGCCAGTGCACAGGAAACGGAAAGAGAAGGGACCCTTGGAGCAAGCTAGGTAGCTAGGCCAGTTGTATCTAAGAGCTCTGGGTTCAACTGAGAGAGCTCACCTCAGTGAATAAGGAGAGCAACCAAGGAGGACTTCTGGTGTCAGTCTTGGGCCTACATATACACACACATCCCATACACTCCTCACATGCAACTGGATAAACATATACACATGCATGCACACCACTTATACGTGCAAAGAAAAGTGGGAAATTAAGCCTCAGTGAGTTTCTGCAAGCCCGATACTTTTGACTCTTAGGGGCTTCTTGATTGGACTCAAAAAGGCCTATCTATCTCCTAAAAAGTGTCGGTATCATATGTCTGCACTCTGTATTTGCAAACCATTCTAGAATGTTCTCCATCAGATTCTCAGAGAAGTGTTATCTATGCAAGGGCAGAAACAGAAAACTTACCACCGCCATACATGCAGCGGATCGGTCTTCCAACCTGCTCTGCAGAGCTTTTGATTGCTGGCCTAAGTTTCGTTTTTTTTTCCTTTGCAGGGTCTGTGAGTGAGCACAACAATAAAGGGTTTCATTTCCTCTGGGCCCCTATGGATGCAGCACAGAAGCTGAGACAACATGCATTCCCCCATTGACTTTGCTAAACATACCAACCCTGCACCAGTTCAGAATGACTTCCAGGGACATAATGCTACCCAGGATGCTTTGAAGGTATAGAAGTCAAGGCAAGGAGTTCATAGTGTTTAGAAGCTTCCAGTGTCCTGTGTCTTCAGATGCCCTCTGGACCTTCACAGTACATTGTGCTTTGTGTATACATCTGGCCCCACTTAACATCCATGCAAACACTCTATCTTGTGAAGAGAGTTGATGTCCACTCAGTAGGTATGGGTTGGGGTTGTGACTACAACAGAGAGCCCGTGACCTCTTCCTGGTTTTGACCTGCCTGTTCCCTCCAACTGTCTCTCAAAAACTGGAGGCAAAGATAGTAGATGGAGAATATTCCATCCACCCTCACTCCCAGGAGCTTGGTAGAGAGACAACAAATGAAAATCAAAAGCAAATACTTGGCGAATGGAAGGAAGGAAAGAAGGAACATCAGGCTGGCTAGAGGACAACGGCTTGCTCACCGGAGAGGTGAAGCTATCCACAAATGGCCTTGTTTGCTAGATGCCATTTTGCCTCTCAGATGAAAGTTGCCCTTTCTTGAGCCAAGGAAGGTTCTCTTCCTGGGCCAGAGGAAAAGGAGGAACTAGAAGCCACAAGAATATCCACTAGTCAAAAGACTTGATTTTGTTTCTGAGAGAGCTCTCTAATTTCATGCAAATATGAGAACACCCTCTGTGTAATGAGAAGGACCTGCCTGGGAGTGAGTGGGCCGTAGACAGATTCTCTCGAGGCCATTTTACACATCTTCCATTATTTGACACAACTCCATGGCTTTTCTGATGCAGGCATTTCATCTTTACTGCAAACACAGGAGAAAGTAAAAGACTGCAGGCCAGGGGAGGAAGGCCCTGGGATATGCTTCTTTCTTGGAGGCAGGCCGGAGGTGGTGGGAAACCCCCTTTGCCTTTCACTTCTATCCCGCCATGTGTTCTCAGTTGCAGTGCTAAGCGACCACCTATAATCCTGCTCGGGCTGGCTGATCCCTTCACGGGGAGAGAGGATGTCAGTGCATGTAGGTGTCACACCCTTCTTCAGGCAGTGATAATCACACTGTGACTCTCACATCTACTTTCCCACGACCCCTGAGCCACAAGGGACTGCTCAAGAGTCATTCTGGGCCTTCCATTTCCCTAACAAAGCAACAGAAGGCCCAGATAAAAGTGGCCTCTTTGAAACTTGAAAGGAGCCACCATTTGTCACCTTTTAAGAGGGCAAACCGACTAATGGGCAGTGAATAGCTTGACACAATTCACAGATTAGATGTGTAGCGTGTTGTAAATGCAGAATTAGAGCCCTCAGAATGAAAGAAATGCAGATCCTTCCTGAGTCTGACTGAGTGCATGTGTTAATTTCCTATTTACAGTGAAAGCAGGAATTGCAAAGGCAGTTTTGGAAGAGACACACAGGGAATTGTGAATGGCAGCTTAAATTCTGGATTTAGTTGGCTTACTAAATGCAATCTTATTACAACCCACAGGATAGTGCCAATGCAGAAAGGGCACAAAACCTGGACAAAGTTACCCACCTTCACAAAAAGGGCAACGTTGCCTGACAGTATTTCCATAAGAGAGGAAGACTATGTTATTCTTCACATCTGAAGCTGAATTTTAAAAATAATTCATGGCCCCTTTCTCCATGGATGATATTTCTCAAGATACCCAACAGGTTCCAAACTTTATGTGAGCTATCTCCCACATATTCTGATGATAAATGTTCACTTTCTTCTTAAAGCAGGCACTTTACAGGTGCTCTTTGGCATACTTGATTGGTCAACATTTCTACTGTTGCGCTTGGGCCACTTTTAAGTAAAACAGGATGAATGCAAACACAGGTGCTGTTTGGTATAACAAGATGTAGTGAGATGGCTACTGAACAGTTCTTGGGGTGCAAGAAGGGTCTCAGGACAAGTTAGATTATTCAAAGGCATGCTCCCCAGTAGCCTACTTCCCCTAGAAAGGCCCCATGTCCTGGTTTTTACTATTTCCCAATGACATCCCATTAATCATCAATGATCAATGGATTAATTAATACACTGACTAGGTCAGAGGTCTCATACTCCGATCACCTTCTAAGACTCTGGACACTGAATTCAACTCATGAGTTTTGGGGAAAACACTTTAATGCAAAATAAGAAGGTTCTGTACGCAGCATTGGAAACACTGGGCAAAAGAGCAATTTATATCCTGGAAAGAAACAAACAGGATGAGTGAGACCATCATATTATCAAACAGCATGTGATCTAATACATTATGAGTTGAATTTCTGGAATTTTATATGTCATATTTTCATACCGACTGTAGATCATTGAAACTATGACTAAGGTGGGTGTGGTGTTAATATAAAAATAGACAATTATTAACCTAATTTTCAAAACTGAAACTGTGAGGTACATAGCTTAACTATTATAAGTTATGTAGTTGGTTAGTAGCACAACTTCCTCAAACGGGTACTAGTGTATTTGCTTTCGGTTTCAGTGGATTGTGGTGGTACTATACACCCTATGGCATGCTTCTGCAGTCTTGCAGACATCTCTGTAGTCACTGCATCTGTGAAGCATCTCCCTGGACTCTGGTACTTCATGAAACTCTTTGTAAGGGAAGTAAACTCAAGATTGAGTTCTATCCAGGTCATTCAAGTAAACAATACCTAGTAAGCACTCACTGTGGCATGAGAGAGGAGAGAGGGTGTACCAGAGAGCATTGCTTGGAAGATGGGCCTGTCCTTATGTCCTGTCTTCTAAGAGGTGTATCTTAACTGAAGATACTTGACCCTGGAGAGGTGTCACCAAAGAAGCCTGAACTAACATGAAGGGAAGTCAAGGGCACTAGGGGTGATGGCTGTTGTTCAGTATCCTTTCACATGTCTGTAGTGATCCCTGCATTCTGAACTCCTGTTCTCCCAAGATGTACACTCTGGGTCTGAGGTTCAAGGGTAGGCAAATGGCCTGTAATTCTGCTCCAGAGACTTCCTCTTGAAAATATGATCTTAAAACAATAACAACAACAACAACAACAACAACAACAACAAATCCTCCTTTTCTCTTGTGTGTTTGCACATGTATGCACATTAGTATATGCATGCGTATGTGTGCAAGTGTACATTTATGTACATGTATATAGAAGCCAGAAGACAAATTGCTTTGGTTATTGTTCCTTAAGTTCCACCCACTGTGTTTCTCTTGAGACAGAGTTTCTCGGTGGACTAGAATTTACTTATTAGGGTAGTATTTGGCTGGTCAGTAAATCCCAGGGATCTTTTGTCTTTCCCTCTTCAATGTTGGGATTGCAAGCACCATCATGACCCCCTAGCTTTAAAAATCTGGGTTCCGTCCTTGTGCTTGCAATACAAGCATTTTACTGTCTGAGCCATCCCCTCAGCTGAACATCTGATCTTGAGCACATCAGAAAAGAATGAGAGAGTTCTTTGTCAATCTGAATGGATTGAACTTGTTGTTCTTTCTCGTCTTGGGCTCTCCAGATCCCTGTCCTTCTCACCTTACTTGATTACATACTGCTTTGGTTCAGTATAATCTACCCTATATCTCAACAGATCCGTTTTGAGCCTAAATTGTACAATTTCTTTTGCTTATAACCATAAACTCACACTCACAGTATTGAACAATTCCATAGCGAACTAGGGAGCTATATATGTTCTGTGATGGTGACTCTTGGTTGCCAGCTTCACTGTATCTGGAATTAACTAAAACCTAAAGCTGCTTGTATATCCTTGAGGGATTTTTCTTAATTGGACCATTTGAGGAGGGAAGACCCATCTAAGAACTGGATCTTTTGAAATTAGAAGACCCCCCCCGACACACACACACGCCTTAGATCTGGGCCACACATTCTGGTGACAGCCTCTATAAGGGACATGGATGAAGGGAGTGCTTGCCCTTTATTTGTTTACCCTTGCTCTCAATGGCAGGTTTATGCTTTCACTGATGGTAGAGCCCATTTCTTTGGGATTCCAGTGTATATTGAAGACAAGCCGAGACATGCAACCTCCTGAAGCCTAAGTTACTATTGGATTCTTGGACTTTCTGTCAAAAGACAGTTATTGTTAAAATAGTTGGATCACAAGCCTGGAGCTTATAACTCCAATTAAGGGCCATTTGAGGGGTAATATGGAAACAATACAGTACAAGCTCATGTAAATATATACAAAAAAAATCTATCTAAATGATATTGCCAAATAATGGGGAAGACAGAGCCCCAACTGAGTATGTCTTGTCAGAAATTGAAGCTTCTAGTACATCTGGGTTACATCTGATGACTTGTTGGCCAAAGAGGTTCCATAGGAACCCCCAGTAACCTAGGCTGTTGCCAAGGCTATAGGTTGTTTTCCACAGACTGATAGCAAGGTCCTGTTCCTAAAGATGATATCTACTGAACTCACTGAATATGGAGAACTCAAGCTGGTGCCTACAGAGTTTTCACCCTTTTAAATGCTAGCATCTTGATATGAGAAAATACTCTGCATGCCACCAGAGAAGAAATGTGAACACCAAACTGGCTAAAAACACTTTAATCTACAGTGGTATCCTGATTTCAAGATGTACTAGTGCAATGGTGGTACAAAGTTTATGGAAGTAACCCACCAATATATGATTTGACTTCAGGCCTATTCCATGAAATGGAACCCATACTTGACATTGCACACTCAGATGACCAAGAACCTGAGATTAAATATGTCAATGAGCTAGGGTAAAACTAAATACTTCTGTTCTTAAAAAAAAAATAAAATAGTTCCAATGAAATGATTCCTAATGACATTCTGATATACACATAGATCGGTGCCTTGCTTGGGCATCGTCAGAAAAGCTTCCTCTTGCAGAAGATGAGAAAAAAATACAGAGCCCCACAGCCAGACAATATACAGAGCGTGAGAGACCTTGAGACACTCAGACATAAATGGGATGTCTCGGGAAACCATGCAGCAGAGGAGGCAGGAGCAAGAGGGGATGGAGAACACTAAGAAAACAAAGGCCTTTATGTCAACAGGATTCAGGCACATGTGAACTCACAGACTGAGGCAGTGCATGTAAGCCCCACACAGCTCTACACCCTACCCCTAGCCCAAAAGCAATCTGCAATTGAAAATTTAGTATTCAATGTTTCATTGAGGAATCAATCTACTCTTAATGGCAGGCTGCATGCCCAGCAGTAGATGACGTATAGGAAACAGTCAGGAGCGTCTTTGGAGGTTCCTTTTCTTATAAAGTCAGGTTAGAGCAGTTTCTTTTCTTTTCTTTTCTTTTCTTTTCTTTTAAAATCTCTTCTTTTATATTTTTATTTTACTATATATTTTTTATTTTTATCCTGCAGGTCCTTTGCATATACATTATGGTTTCTGGTTTAGTGTTTTTATGAGATCTTGAGTATGTGAACAAGTGCCTTTTCTTGGTTCTTTTTCCTCTTTTTTTGTTTTGTCCTATTCCATCATGTTAATTTGCTTTATCATATCACATCACATCACATCACAGCATATCATATCACTGTATTACTATCCCTTAGATAATAATATAGTGTGTCTTTTTTTCTAATAAAAGACAGAAGGGGTATATCTGGATGGGGGGAAGTGGGCAAGAACTGAGTGAGTGAGTGGAAACTGTAATCAGTACATATTATGTGAGAAAAAAATACATTTTCAATAAAAGGAAAAATATCAGACACACAAGGAACATGCACAGGCATACACACACTCATTCTAACAGTCGTTTCTTTAGAGAACCCTGACTGACCCCATTCCAAGTGACTGCACAGAAGCATTCTGTTGAAAACACTCAACAGACTTCAAATAGTTATCCATGTGGCCATATCTTCAGAGAAAAGATATTTATTCCATTGAAGAGTAGCAAATGCTGACCTGAAAATCAGAAGCCCTGATGCTGGTCAACTGCAAAAGGACAGTGTGACAAGCTGCTTCACCTCTCTTGAGTTTACATCACATCTGTAAGCTGAAGCAGGGAAGGGGAACACTGAGTATTCT
>JADRCD010228215.1:0-22597 GCA_019843815.1 Montemys delectorum | reverse complement strand
TTTTTTTTTTTTTTCTTGTGAACTTCACAGCTTCTAACCGAAAATCTTCAGTTGGTGTAAAAAAGAGCAGCAAGAGCAGAGCACTGACAAGACAGTCCATGTCGAGAGTCCCAGCTGCTTCCAACTCTACCTCACCTAAGCTAGTGCACATGAACAATTCCAGGGTACCAAAGAAACTGAGAAAGCCAGCAAAGCCTTTACTTTCCAAGATCAAACTGAGGAATCACTGCAAGCGGCTGGACCAGAAGGGCACATCCCGGAAGCTCGAGATGGGGAGCCTAGTGCTCAAGGAGCCCAAAGTTGTGCTGTATAAAAATTTGCCAATTAAGAAAGAAAGAGAGCCAGAGGGACCAGCCCATGCTGCAGTGGGGAGTGGGTGCTTGACTAGACATGCTGCGAGAGAACACAGGCAGAACCCTGGGAGAGGTGCTCACTCGCAGGGCGACAGTTTGCCCTGCACCTACACAACCCGGCGCTCTTTGAGGGCAAGGACAGGTCTGAAGGGGACCACTGACATCAAGCTTGAACCAAGTCCCTTGGATGGCTATAAAAATGGTATATTGGAACCTTGTCCAGACAGTGACCAGCAGCCAACCCCAGAGGTGCTGGAAGAACTGGCTCCTGAGACTGCACACAGGGAGGAAGCATCGCAAGAGTGTCTCAAGAGTGACTCCTGCCCGTCACGAAAGAAATTTCGACAATTGAAACCTGTGAAACACTTAGCAAAGACAGAGGACTGCAGTCCAGAGCACAGCTTCCCTGGGAAAGATGGGCTGCCAGATTTGCCAGGGTCTCATCCTGACCAGGGTGAGCCCAGTGGCACAGTCAGGGTGCCTGTGAGCTACACAGACTCTGCTCCGTCACCTGTTGGCTGCTCTATTGTCACACCCGACAGCTTTACAAAAGACACCTTCAGAACTGCACAAAGTAAAAAGAAGCGGCGGGTCACCAGGTACGATGCACAGCTGATCCTGGAGAACAGCTCTGGAATCCCCAAGCTGACACTTCGCAGGCGGCACGACAGCAGCAGCAAGACAAACGACCATGAGAGTGATGGTGTGAACTCCTCAAAAATCAGCATCAAGCTCAGCAAAGACCATGAAAGTGACAGTAACCTCTATGTTGCAAAGCTTAGTAATGGAGTTAGCTCGGGGCCAGGCAGCAGCTCTACCAAGCTCAAAATCCAGCTTAAGCGGGACGAGGAGAGCAGGGGGCCATATGCAGAGGGGCTTCACGAGAATGGGGTGTGCTGCAGTGATCCCCTCTCCCTGCTGGAGTCCCAGATGGAGGTGGACGACTACAGTCAATATGAGGATGACAGCACAGATGACTCATCATCTTCTGAGGGGGAGGAGGAGGAGGAGGACTGCGAGGATGACTTCGATGATGACTTCATTCCTCTTCCTCCTGCAAAGCGGCTGAGGCTAATTGTCGGTAAAGACTCCATAGATATTGACATTTCTTCAAGGAGAAGAGAAGATCAGTCTCTAAGACTGAATGCATGAGCGCTCACTCATTGTCCTGGGGAACTAAAGCAAGAACCCCAGCCACAGCTTCTCAGCGCAGCACTTCTGTGGCCTCTCGCCTGTGGGCATAACACTGTAGAGAGTGTGCAGCATCCTGACTCTTAAGTCTGATTTGTGCAAATTGTTATCGTACTTTTTAAATAGCCTTCTTATGTGCAATTCTGAGGGAAAGCCCTGTTGTAAGATAGACGCTCCAGTAAACTGTCCAGTGACAGCAGCTCTCCATATAGGACCTTCAGACACTAATGTGGTTACACCATGTTGTCACCTATGAGAGCAAGCGCCAGCCCTCTTCCATAGATGACTAAGCCGTAGTTAGGGCGGAGCAGAGCAGCCTTGTGGGAAGGGTTTCCAGCATCTGCTCCTATCACCAGCATCGACCTCTGGCTTTTGGTTTATTTGCTAGATGTTTTCCCTCTTGGAGTTGTGTCGGTTTCCCACTGCTTACCGACCCAGGTGTCCCGTCTGTGGCCTTCGTTATCATAGCAGACCATTGGCTGGGAGTCAGATTGAGTTCTTTGAAGAAAAAAACATTAACTTAAATGCAGTCTTACGCGTGACAGCTCATTCTCAGTACATTCTATGTATGAGGCTGGTGGTGTGCAGGATGGGTTTTCAGAGCAGCTTATTTATTGCTTGTCTTGTAAATTAAAGACCGTGTATTTAACACTTTCCAATCCTTTTAGATAAAATTGTTCTTTGCAAGAATGATTGGTGCTTATTTTTTCAAACCTTTGCTGTGAACAGCGTGGCGACAGCGAGCAGCGTTTGTCCGATGAACTCCAGCTATCTTAATTTGGGTCTTCAAGTTTCTGTTGCACTTGTAAAATGCTACAAGGAATATTAAAAGAAATCTATTCACTTTAACTTATAATAGTTTATGAAATAAGAACATGAGTCACAGCTTTTGTTCTGTGGTAACCTATACAAACATTTGTCTTTGGGATTCAATGTAAAGAGCTGAAAATGATGTATATGTTGTAAATATTTGTGTGTTGTGAGAAATTTTGTCATAAGAAATTAAAAGAACTTACCAGGAAGGTTTTTAAGTTTAGAAATATTCATGCCAATAAAATAGGAAATTATAAATATATAGTGTAAGCACTGCATCAGTGGACGTTCTTGGCTTATGTTAGTTTATTATGAAAATATCAGATTTTTTTTGATTTTATTATCAGTCAAACAAAAAGAGGAGTCAGATTTAATTTGTTTTTGAAGCACTTTGAGAAGAGAAATTAATTTTAAGTAACTTAATGAGCAATTTTTAATTACTGCTTTATGTTCAATACCAGGCTTGTTTGTTTCTCTGCATTATTTTACAAATCAAAGAATTTGAGAATATCAGTCTATAGCAGGTGTTTGACACCAGTGGGTCTGTTTATTTACTGGGAAATGTGTAGGTGCCCTTTCAAGTAGATAGTGTTCCTAAATGACACAAGCTAGTGGACTCAGTGTCCCAGCGTGTCAGAAGGGACCTGCAGGGAGTGAAGGGTCCAACAAAAAGCATCTCCGTGCTGGTGCTTTCCTTTTGCTGATGACACCTTCAGCTTGGGGTGCTTGGATCCTTAAAACTGTTGCTTGTAGGTTCCAGTCACAAGTTAGTCAAATTCATGAATGTTTCTAGGATACGATGTCTTTGCTCCTGTGCATGATAGACTTCCCTGCTGTGGTCCTGTACAGTCTTGTCTTTGCTATGCAGTCTCACCTCACCCTCTTGGGTGTCTGTGTCATTTGGAAGCAGAAGGGAAGGCTGCAGCGTGCCCCACACACAACCATTTGCTATAGCCATGAAGAAAGGTAGACCTGGGTCTCAAGACCTCCTGTCTCAAGGCACCCAGAGCACCTTCCATGATGCTTCCAGGCTTCATGGGTCCCCAAACGTAAGTGTGAGCCATGTGCCACCTCCAGGAAGCTGACGGTGAGCTCAGGAGCCTGCACAGGGCAGCTGGTCACCTTCATTCCCATGATCTCTTGGGCTGTTGAGACTAAATCTTCCCATTTCTTTGAATACCAACAATAGCCATTTCAGGAATTTCAATCTTAAGGAAAAAGTAACAAAATAACAATTTCCCATTTTCTCCACTTTAAGCTTAATTTTAGTAACTTATTTATGATGTTTATTTTAGTTTTGTTGTGGCCTCGCCTTTGGAGGCCGACCTTCCCATGGGTCTAAGAGCAGTGACATTGTGAGGAGTTGCTGCCTCTCAGGAGTTGTATGCACAAGCATTCAGCAGTGCTGCTGATGCCTTCTAGGGAACCTTATTTCCGTTTCTCAAGGCAGGGGCCTCGGACTGTTCTCGATCTGCTGTAGAACTTCACTGTGGGGGTGCCAGAACCCCACACTCTTGACCAGTCTGGAAGAGGTTACACTCAATAAAACTCTCAGCTTGAGCTTATGCAATGATTGGTAAAGTTTTTGGCAATTGTAAGAATTAGGAAATGATCCTAGAAATATATGTAAAGTATTCAATTTTCAATCATTTTTCAAATTACTGTTTTAAATTGTTTTGCTGAGTTGTAATACTTTTGAGATACAATGTATTCCTTGTACTGAAAGAATGAAAAGGACTTTTTCAGCATTTGAGGTAAGTTCTTTAACGTTTCATTAAAAAACATTTTTTACAAATATTTTGTACATGCACTTGCAGTATTGAGGTTAATCATTTTAATAAATTCGGAAATTAAAATGATCTGGTCAGTGTTCACTGTATCTTGAGAAGTCTTCACCAGATGCTTACAGGAAGCAGCTTGTGAGTTGGAGTGAGCCATTGTACCTTGTGGCCATGAGTGAGAATAGCCTGAGTCACTCCCTCAGAGTGGAGGGACCCTGTCTTTTACCCAAGAAAGGCTGCTTTCAGCATCCCAGACACATGAGGGCTTTCTTCTCAGTGTGACTAAGCTTCCACAGTTCACCAAGTTCCACCAAGTTGCCTGGAAACCTTGAGACTCCCTCCTCAAATTTCAACTTTGTGTATCTAGTATACATCCTGCTGTATAGGCTGCCAATCAGATTCAGGTGGGTCCAGAACTTTTGTGTCCCCTAAAAGAGGGCAAGTGAGCTCTTTACGTGCATGAGAAGGCTCTAGCCTCCTTCCCCGGTGTCCCAGATCCTGTGGGTATTGGGCAGCAATAGATCCCAAAAAGTAGAGCAGCAGAGGACCAGGTAGGTTGATGACCCACATACACACCCACCCACCTGTGCTACACTCACCTTCCCCAATCACTAAGTTTGTATATAACCCAAACTGCCAGTTGAGAACAGATTAGGAGATAGCTTTTGATACTCTTTGAGATTCTCTGTGTGTATCTTTATCAGAGTTTCCTGCCCAGGCTTAGCCATGGTAGATGAGGGTGGCCCACTGTAGTCTGCTCTAACTGAAAGCCCTGCTTTGCTGGACAACATAGGTTTAGTCTGAGACATGAACAGGCATACCCTTTTTAGCACAAGTGATAGCAGGGTTTTTTTGTTTGTTTTGTTTTTTGTTTGAGGCATCTGAAGTTGAGAGGTAGGATCTGAGTTAAAGATGAGAGTTGCTTAAGACAGACAGACAGTTCAGGCCTCCCACACAGGGAGTGCTGCACTCAAAGCCATTTGTCCTCTGTGACCTTAGATAACAGAAAGGGGTCATTTTAGGAGGATCAGGCTAGTGGGGACAGTGGAGAAGTCTAGCTTGGGAAATTACTACTTTTATTAGACAGTAAGCTTAACTAAGGACACTGGAAGTTTCCACAGAGCTATGAAAGGAGAAGAGTTATTCAGAGCTCATATTAAGTTATTCCTTGGGGACTGGTGAGATGGCTCAGCGGGTAAGAGCACTGACTACTCTGCTGAAGGTTCTGAGTTTGGATCCCAGCAACCACATGGTGACTCACAACCACCTGTAATGAGATATGACGCTCTCTTCTGGTGTGTCTGAAGACAGCTACAGTGTATTACGCCGGAGGGAGCGGGGCCGTCCTGAGTTCAATTCCCAGCAGCCACATGATGGCTCATGGCCATCTGTACAGCTACAGTGTACTCGTACACATAAAATAAATAAATAAATCTTTAAGTTATTCCTTAATAATGGATTAAGAACTGTCTCTCTGGCTTGCAGTCCACAGGACTGGAAAGATAGCTCAGTTGTTAAGAGCACTTGTCCTTAACAGAGGACCCAGGTTGATTTCCAGCACCCACATTGTGATTCACAACCTTCAGTAACTCCATCTCCAGGGGACCCAGTGCCCTCTTTTGGCCTCCATGAGCACCAGGCATACGTGTGGTGCACATACATACATACATACATACATGTAAGCAAAACACCAATATACGGTTTTGTATAAAAAGAGTGGGTGTGATGGCATATGCCTTTAATCCCAGCAGTCGGGAGTAGCAATAGGCAGATCTGAGTTCAATTCCAGCCTGATCTATGCAAGGAGTTATGGGCTAGCCAGGTATACGTTGAGACCCTGTCTCAAAAATAAGTACATAAGCTGGGCAGTGGTGGCACATGCCTTTAATACCAGCACTTGGGAGGCAGATGCAGGCAGATTTCTAAGTTCCAGGATAGCCAGGGCAATACAGAGAAACTCTGTCTCAAATAAATGAATGAATGAATGAATGAATGAATGAATGAGGCAAGTGCAAGTAGGTCTACACCTTTCCAGGGTAGGACAAGCCTATCATGAGACTACCAAGAGGAAAAAGTTAGGGGTGAGGAGGAGAGCCAGGCCACCTCAGCTCTGCCCTGCCTGTATGCAGTAGGCAAGAACATCTGAGGGCAAGGTGAGGTCTGAGGTTTTGGAAGATGTGAAATGGACAGTAGGAATGTGAGCTAGCTGTAGATTCCCAGTATACTTGGTTAAATACGTGCCCATACCCTTGTAGTACAGTCAGCATCCAGACATCTGTTGGGTTCCAACTGATAGCAGCACTCATCAGTGAATCTAAGACCAGGAGCCTCAGCAGACAGTGGGGTGAGAAGGCATAGGCCAGGCAGTGGTGTCGCACGCCTTTAATCCCAGCACTTGGGAGGCAGAGTCAGATGGATTTCTAAGTTTGAGGCCAGCCTGGTCTACAGAGTGAGTTCCAGTACAGCCAGGGCTACAACAGAGAGACCTTGTCTCAAAAAACAACAAAAAAGAAGGCATACAGTTTAGGGTGTCAAAAAAGGTGAGCCAGGCATAAAAGTCCACATCTGTGGGGGCAAGTGGACCATGCCACCAAACAGAAGAACTGGTAAGTTTGAAGCAGGTTCAAAAACGCCAGGAAATCTCATAATTGAAAATGGCAGGTTGTTTTAGGGTTTCTATTCCTGCACAAACATCATGACCAAGAAGCAAATTGTGGAGGAAAGAGTTTATTCAGCTTACACTTCCATACTGCTGTTCATTGACTGGAACTCAAGTAGGTCAGGAAGCAGGAGCTGATGCAGAGGCCATGGAGGGATGTTCCTTACTGGCTTGCTTCCCCTGGCTTGCTCAGCTTGCTTTCTTATAGAACCAGCCCAGAGATGATACCACCTACAAGGGGCCTTCCTCCCTTGGTCACTAATTGAGAAAATGCCCCACAGATGGATCTCATGGAGGTATTTCCCCAACTGAAGCTCCTTTCTCTGTGATAACTCCAGCCTGTGTCAAGCCAATACACAAGTGTTGGAAGCAGCTTGAAGCCAGGTTTTCCCTGCCCTGGAACATGTAACCATGACACGATACTGAGAGGACCATGACAACTGGTCATGTAGCATAAATACCTAGAATTCTCCATGCTAAGGAGGTATCTAGATAGGCTCTGAGTGTTTGGCCAATGAGCTTCACTTCCTGGGCATCCCTTCTTGCAACAGGTATTTAATCCCTGATTCACTCTGAGTAAGAGATATGCATTCACGTCCACCATAGAAATAAAGCAGTTTGGACACACAAGAACCATTTCCTTCATCCAGGATTGCAGCCAGGGTAAGGCTTTTGCCTAAATTTTCCAGAGAAGGCCCTCTCTCTTTCAGCCCCTCAGTACTTCGCACCAAACCAAATTCCACCCCATCCATGGCTCAGCCCTCAGACCACTATTCTCAACTCTTCAAGGTTCCCAACAGTATCTGGGTACATCCGTCCCAGATCTCAGTTTCTACCCTGGGGAAACATGGACTGGGATCCCCATCTTGAACTGCGTTCTGCCTTCCCTGAGTGGCATGCAGATGGCACTCTGCCATCCCATCAGCAAGGTAGACATGCAGACACACACCTATAATCCCAGTACTTGGGAGGTGGAGGGAGAAGGATCAGGAACTCTAGGCCAACTAGATAAAACTACATCCCACCTTGCCTCACAAAGAGAGGCAGGATGATAGAGATAGAGTTGTTGAACATAGAATGCAAGACGGATAAGAAAGCAAAGATGGCCGGGCAGTGGTGGCACACGTCTTTCATCCCAGCACTTGGGAGGCAGAGGCAGGCAGATTTCTGAGTTCGAGGCCAGCCTGGTCTACAGAGTGAGTTCCAGGACAGCCAGAGCTATACAGAGAAACCCTGTACCCGCCTCACTAACCCACACCCCGCCCCCCCCCCCCAAAAAAAAAGAAAGAAAGCAAAGATGAAGATTGGGAGTTGAGTAGGCCACTTGCAAAAACAGGCACCTGGCCTGGAGGCACTTAGGCCACCAAGATCTCTCTGAGCAAGCAAGGTAAGGACAGGCAAAGGGCAAGTCAGAGGCAGGTCAGGAGCTTCGGAGGGTTGGGGATACATTTGTTTTCTTTTTCTTTTTTCTTCTTCTTCTTTTTTTTTTTTTTTTATTTTTTAGTTTGTTTTTCGAGATAGGGTTTCTCTGTATAGCCTTGGCTGTCCTAGAACTCACTCTGTAGACCAGGCTGGCCTCGAACTCAGAAATCTGCCTGCCTCTGCCTCCCAAGTGCTGGGATTAAAGGCATGCGCCACCATTGCCTGGCTCAGGGATACATTTTCTGATAATGACAAAGTTCTGATCAAGGCTGAGGGGTGAAAAGGTTGTGGCAATTAGGTGGTTGCCATTCTGAGGGGCTGGGTATTGGTGTGTTGTACAAGTGGCCTTCATTGAGGAGCCTCTGGGCCCTTCCAATTTGTGCCAGGTAAAGATGAAGGCCCAGGAATGGAGCCAACCAGCTAGACTGGGATGATGGGCTGTCAGTCAAGCCAATGATCCAAAGCCTAGGCTCTGAACCACACCTGGAAATCCCTATTCCTCTACCAGGGCACTTCTGCAAGTCTCTCTGCTAAAAATTTTCCTTTTCAGCATAGGGACCACTGCTAACCACGAAGTGAAAGGCAGTGCTCAAAAAGGACAAACATGACTAACAATTAGAACACCCTTGAGGGTTTACAAAGGTGGTAAAGAGTAGGTGCTGATCTTGTAGAGGACTGGGCTTCAGTTCCCAGAACCCACCTGGTAGCTCACAACTGTAATTCCAGTTCAGAAGACCCAAAGCTCTCTTCTGACCTGATGATGTGCACAGTGTAATGGCTGTTCCTGGTTGTCAATCTGACTATATCTGGAATGAACTACAATCCAGAATTGGAGGGCTCACCTGTGATCCAGGTCTTGAGGCTGGAAGACACTAGTTTCTGACCTAGATCTTGGCATGGAGATCTTGAGGCATAGTGGCCATGAAAAGCTTAGGCCCAGGCAAGGTAGTACATGCCTTTAACCCCAGAAGACTAAGGCAAGGTGACCTCTGAGTTCAAAGTCAGTCTACAAAGCAAGTTCCAGGACAGCCAAACTTAGGCAGTGAAGGAGTTGAAAAATAGAAAGCTGGTAATGATGTAATAGAACAAGGGAGCCATGTTCCAGCCCCAGCAAGCAGCAGAAGTTGGCAGCTTTGGCCACATGGCTCTGACTTTAGAGTATAGAATAGAAGGGACAATTGATGTCGATTAGCTGGAGCTAAGAAATTAGTGGTGATTAAAAAGAGACCAGCTTCCCTGAGGTGAAATATTCTGGGAAGTGTTTTCTGAGAGCACAAAGAAGTTGTGTTCCAGAGATGGCCAAGGTTGTACCTCATGCTACAGCTGGACTTCATAATGTGTAAGAGTCACTCAGGTGGTAGGTACTGGTTTTGAAGGCGTGAAGGGGTCATGAAGAGCAGCTGAGGCTTGGACATTGGTGAAGGTGCAGCCTCAGTTGCAGTTGATGACCCAGGACTGAAGAGGTCATGCAAAGGAGTTGAGGCCTGGCACCGTGAAGAGAGCCTATGAGAGGCTATTGGTGAAGCCTGGTCTTCTTACAGCAGAAGACCCCAGTGTATTGGAGATGCCAGCACCGTGGGATGATCACCAAGAACAACAGTGGCAATGGAGTGGATCAACCTGAGCTTAGAGTGCTACAGAGGGCAGAGCTGAAGAAGCACAGGTCATGTGTGGATCCCAGACATTGAAGATGCCAGAGCCGTTGGCTATCTGCTGAGGAAAGCTGCTAACAGGGAGTGGAAACAGACCAGGAAAAGAAGTTCGTTACAGTCAACAAAAATGAAAACGGAGATGGAGATCTGAAAACTGCTTTGACATCAGACATGGAGGTGCAGAGTTTGGAGTTTGCCCAGATGGTTTTTTGTCTTGCTTCGGGGATTACAGTTAAGTGATTGGATGGATCTCAGAAGAGACTTTGAACTTTGAACTTTTAATATCGTTGACACTACTCTAGACTATGGAGACTTTGGAAATTGGACTAAATGTACATTTTATTATGCTATGCTAGATATGGCCCCCATAGTCTCATGTGTTTGAACAAGCCTATGGGGGGGGGCAGGACAGGGTATGGAATGCTCTGGTTTGAATATGCTTGGCCAAAGGATTGGCACTATTTGGAAGTATAGTCTTGTCACTGTAGGTATGGACTTTAAGACCTTCATCCTAGCTGTCTGGACATCAGTTTTCCACTAGCAGCCTTCAGATAAAGATGTAGAACTCTCAGGGGCTGGTGAGATGGCTCAGTGGTAAGAGCACTGACTGCTCTTCTGAAGGTCCTGAGTTCAAATTCCAGCAACCATATGGTGGCACACAACCATTCGTAATGAGATCTGATACCCTCTTCTGGTGTATCTAAAGACAGCTACAGTGTACTTACATACAATAAAAAATAAAACTTAAAAAAAAATGTAAAACTCTCGGGTCTGCCTACACCATGCCTTCCTGGATGCTGCCATGTTCCTACCTTGATGATAATGGACTGAACCTCTGGGCCTGTAAGCCAGCCCCAATTAAATGTTGTCCTTATAAGACTCGACTTGGTCACGGTGTCTGTTCACAGAGATAAAATCCTAAGACACTTTTGTAGCCCAAAGTTCCAAAATTCTTCCATAATCCTCCCATTACAGATCCATTACAGTAATATTTCACTCTCTGCTCTTAATTTCTGTATCAGTTTGTCTCTCTGTTGCTTTGATAAAACGCTGACCAAAAGAAAGTTCCGAGAGACAAGGATTTGTTTGGTTTAGAGGTCACAGACCACCATACTGAAGAAGACGCCATTGAGGGGTGCTGCTTACTGGCTTGCTCCGTGTATTAGTCAGGGTTCTCTAGAGTCACAGAACTTAGGGACTGTCTCTATACATTAAGGGAATTTATTGTGATGACTTAACGTCTGTAGTCCAACTACCCCATTAAAGGTCAGCTGTGGATGGAAAGTCCAAGGCTCTAGTAGTTGCTCAGCCCCACGAAGTTAGTTGTTTCAGCTGCTCTTCTGTAGAAGTAGATTCCAACAGATGTGCTGGCAAGTAAATGCAAGAAGAGCAAATCATCCTTCTTCCAGTGAACTTATGTAGGTCTCAAGCAGAACGTGTGGCACAGATTAAAGATGTGTACCATCACATCTAGATCTGGGACTTGTTTTGTTCCAGGCTAACCTTGAACTCAGAGATCTCCTGCCTTAGTCTCCTGGGATTAAAAGCATGTACTACCTTGCCTGGGCCTAAGCTTTTCATAGCCACTATGCCTCAAGATCTCCATGCCAAGATCCAGGTCAGAAACTTGTGTCTTCTCACCTTAAGTTCTGGATCACAAATGAGCCCTCCAATTCTGGATTATAGTTCATTCCAGATACAGTCAAGTTGACAACCAGGAATAGCCAGTATATACATGTTGTGCATATATACATGCAGACAAAGAACTCATACACATAAAATTCTTTTTCCTTTTAAGATTTATTTATTTTATATATATGAGTACACTGTCACTCTCTTCAGATACACCAGAAGAGGGCATTAGATGGTTATATGCTACTAGTGGTTGCTGGGAACTGAACTCAGGACCTCTGGAAGAGCACTCAGTGGTCTTAACTACTGAGCCATATCTCCAGCCCCACATAAAAATCTTTTTAAAAAAAATGTTGTTGGGCAGTGGTGGCGCACACCTTTAATCCCAGAGCTTGGGAGGCAGAGACAGGCAGATTTCTGAGTTCGAGGCCAGCCTGGTCTACAGAGTGAGTTCCAGGACAGCCAGGGCTACAACAGAGAAACCCTGTCTCAAAAAACCAAAAAAAAAAAAAAAAAAAAAAAAAAAAAAAAAAAAGAAAAATGTTAACACTTAGAAATCCTATCTCTTTCCAGTGAGAAAACAAACACAGACATTTCCTCTTGTTAGTGGCAGTGTAAACTGGGGGCCAATGTGGAAGTCAGGGTAGGGGCTTCTGTAAAAAGTCACACAGGCAGGGTGAGATGTCTCAGCAGGTACAGATGCTTGACACTAGCCCTGGTGAACTGAGTTGGATCTCCAGGATTCACACAGTGAAAGGAGAGAACCAACTCCCATAATTTGTCTGCTGACCACCACACTGCCTGCACCAAGCCATGAGCTCACCCACCCACCCACACATCACACACACACAATGAATACACAAAGCATAAAAAGTGGCAATCCCAGCACTCAGGAGGCAGAGGCAGGCCAAGCTCTTGTGTTTGAGGCCAGCCTGGTCTACATAGCAAGTTTGAAGATAATCAGGGCAACATAGAGAAATCATTTCTTTTTTTTTGGGGGGGGGGGGGGGGGTGAGACAGGGTTTCTCCGTATATCCCTGGCTGTCCTGGAACCCACTCTGTAGACCAGGCTGGCCTCGAACTCAGAGATCCATCTGTCTCTGCCTCCCAAGTGCTGGGATTAAAGGCATGCACCACCACTGCCCAGCTGAGAAACTTTGTTTCAAAAATCAAAAACAGGGGGGCTGAAGAGATGGCTCAGTGGTTAAATGCACTGACTGCTCTTCCAGAGGGCCTGAGCTCAATTCCCAGCAACCACATGGTGGCTCACAACCATCTGTAATAGAATCTGATGCCCTCTTCTGGTGTGTCGGAAGACAGCTACAGTATACTCATATAAGTGAAATACATAAATCTAAAAAAAAAAAAAAAAAAAGTAATAAAGTACTTAAAACAAAAAAAGAACTGTGGTAGCCATAGAACCCAGCTAGGCCACTCTGGCTATACACCCAAAGGACTCCATGTCTGCCACCTGCACATCCGTGTCCACTGTGCTCTAGTCACATTAGCAAGAACTGGAGCCAACTTAGATGCCCATCAACTGAGTAAATGTCCCATAGACCCGTGAAATTTTAGTTATCTATAAAGAAGGTGACATTTTCAGGAAGATAGAGGTAACTAGAAAATATCAGAGTAAACAAGATAAAGTCCAGAAAGACAAATGCCTGTTATCTTTCTTCTTTCTCTTCCTTCCTTCCTTCCTTCCCTCCTTCCTTCCTTCCCTCCTTCCTTTCTTTCTCTCTCTCTCTCTCTCTCTCTCTCTCTCTCTTCCTTCCTTCCTTCCCTCCTTCCTTCTGTCCTTTCTTTCTTCTGTTCTTTCTTTTTAAAAATTTATTTATGCCGGGCAGTGGTGGCACACACCTTTAATCCCAGCACTTGGGAAGACAGAGGCAGGTGGATTTCTGAGTTCAAGGCCAGCCTGGTCTACAGAGTGAGTTCCAGGACAGCCAGGGCTACACAGAGAAACCCTGTCTCGAAAAACAACAACAACAAAATTTATGTATTTATTTATTTATTTGTTTATTTTATTTGTATGAGTACACTGTAGCTGTCTTCAGACACACCAGAAGAGGGCGTCAGATCCCATCACAGATAGTTGTGAGCCACCATGTGGCTGCTGGGAATTGAACTCAGGACCTCTGGAAGAGCATACAGCGCTCTTAACCACTGAGCCGTCTCTCCAGCCTCTAAATTCTCTTTCACATGCAGATTCTAACTTCTACCTGTTAAATATGAGTGTCTACGTAGGAATAAATGTGGGGAAAGGCCTGGAAACTAGAAGAGGCCCTTGAGCTGGAAAAGACAGTCAAAGTGGAAATGTAGCAGACAAGTATTAGTAGCAGTTTAGGAACCTGGGACTCCTCTTGGCATGGGTTGTACATAAACCACCTTCTAGTAATGCTCTTGGCAGCCTGAGCCTTCCTTGCACATATAGGACAACATTTCACTCCAGACAGCATGCCTAGCAACCTGTCATCCACACTGGAACCCTTTAATGTAGTGTGTCTCAGCCTTTCTCATGCTATGACCCTTCAATGCAGTTCCTCATGGTGTGGTGACCCCCAACCAGTCACCACAGACATACTTTACAACTGTACTTTTGCTGCTGTTATACTGAATTATAATATGGGGCCCCCAAAGGGGTCACAACCCACAGGTTGAGAACCACTGTCTTCATGACACTTGAACTTGAACTGCTTCTATTTAAAAACAGTCCATATATACCCAGGTAGAATAGAAAGGCCAATCTGGCCTAAACTGATTTGGATGTGTATTCAAATGAGGCAAACTGTGTCTAAGTAGACTTTTAAGGAGAATCTCTTATTTATCAGGTTATGCCTATGCATAGTTACATGTGCATATGATCAAAAACAGATGCATTATGGGAAGGGGCATGTATCTATGGGGAGTGAGCAAAGATTTACATGATAGAAGCCTGTGAATCAAAATGAAGAGCCACCCAAAGTATGTCTCTAGTTACTAAACTCCTACTCTTGAACCCCATAAAAGGGACTCCCTAAACATAAATGGGGTCCTTGAGTCACTATTCCTTCCCAGTACATTCAGCTATCTTCCATTGCTTTGCTTAAGTCAAATTTCCTCATGTCTTTGCAAACAGTGCAGGGTTTTTTTGTTTTATGTTTTGATTTGAAGAAGTTTTTTTGTTTTTGTTTTTTGTTTTTTGGGGTTTTTTGGTTTTTTTGTTTGTTTGTTTTTTGTTTTTGTTTTTCGAGACAGGGTTTCTCCAGCCCTGGCTGTCCTGGAACTCACTCTGTAGACCAGGCTGGCCTCAAACTCAGAAATCGGCCTGCCTCTGCCTCCCAAGTGCTGGGATTAAAAGCTAGTGTGACCACCACCTGCCCAGCCAGTGCAGGCTTTTATTTCCTTCTTTTTCTGAGGTTGACGTGTGGAATCCTCCTCCATTACTCTTCTGCCTTAAGCACTTAGTCAGGGTCTCTCAATCGAATTCAGAACTCACCCAGCTAGCTAGTCTCTCTAGTCAGCTTACTCTGATGTTGTATGACTGCATTCCTGAGAAGAAGTGAACAAAATGGTTACTCATCCCAGATAGGGAACTGACAGCAGAGCAAAGGAAGAATACAACCAGAGTCTGACTTGGCCAACCAGTGACTTTATTGGGGTTACTCACAGGAGTGCCGTTGAGCAGGAGCAGATTTGACTCAAGGACAGCCATTTCACCAGAGTCCACTCCAGCATACGTGACCACTCACGAAGGCTGGAAACCTGCAGCTCACTGCACAGCCTGCAGACAGCTCAGCTGAGTTGGGGAGTGTCCACTCCAGGGGGCGCTGTGTCTTATAGTCTTATAGTCAGATCTCTCCCGGGTGTCTTATAGTGTCTCTCAGCAGTCTCCACTGCTCGGAAAGTACCAAGGGGGATCTAGTCAGTTTCAGGGACATCCTGAAGTTGGTTGGGTTTTTTTGTTATTGTTGTTTTGAAATTGGGTCTCACAAAGCAGCCTTAGCTGGTCTGGAACTTTCTATGTAGAGCAGGCTAACCTTGAACTTACAGAGATCTCCCTGCCTCTGCCTCTGGAGTGCAGAGATTAAAGGTGGACACCTCCATGCCAGGCTTCTTTGAGAAGTTTACTTCCTGAGCTTATGGGGTTTGCTGAAGAATGCAAAACTCCACCTCCCTCTGGAATAAACTGCCTTAAGGAACAGATAGGGGGTTTAACTCCTGGATAGGGGTTTATCTCTGAAGAAACTGCTACACAACATCTGGAGATCCCATGTCTCCACTTTCTAAGGCTGGAATTACAGAAGAGACACCATGTTCCCCAGCATTATACGCGTTTTGGGGTTCCTTGAGTGGCAAGCATTTTAAACAATTCTTTATTATTTTATTCTTGGACAGGAGGTCAAGAACATAGAGTCACCAGGTGGTGGTGGCACTTGCTTTAATCTCAGCACTCAGGAGGCAGAGGCAAAAGGATCTCTGTGTTCAAGGCCAGCCGGCTCTACAGAGAGTTCCAGGATAGCCGGGGCTATACAGAGAAACCCTGCCTTGAAAAAAAAAAAATAAAGAGGGCTGGCGGGATGGCTCAAAGGGTAAGAGCACTGACTGCTCTTCTGAAGATCCTGAGTTCAAATCCCAGCAACCACATGGTGGTTCACGACCATCCATAACCAGATTTGACCCTCTACAGTGTACTTATGTATAATAATAAATAAATCTTTGAGCTAGAGCAAGTGAGGCCGACCAGAGCAAGAGGGTTGACTGGAATGTGCCTAGGTCCTGAATTCAATTCCCAGCAAGCACATGAAGACTCAAAACCACCTGTACAGCTACAGCGTACAGTGTACATAAAATAAATAAATAAATCTTAAAAAGGGAGAGAGAGAAAGGAAGAAAGAAAAAAAAAAGAACCTAGAGTCATCCTGTCCAGACCTCGACCACCTGTAATAAATGGGAAACTGGGAGAAGTGTAAGGTAGGGAGAAAAGGCAAAGTTCTGTGAGGTAAGCTGGTAGGAGAATGAACCAAAGTGACTTGATAACAAGGCAACGCACAGACACATGGGAATGAGCTATTTTGTAAGTGAATTTCAAAATAAAAACAATTTTTAAGAAACACTCATTGTTTTCTACTTGCCTTCCACGGGCTCAGTGGGGCCAGGGGCAGCTTGTCCAAAGGTCAGCATGCAGATAAAGCAGAGTGAGTGACCCTCCCATCAGTCAAATACAACTGAGAACGAAGCCTGAAAAGTTGGGGAGGCACATTGGGTGGCCTTGGCATCTCCTGGGAGGGTACAACTGCTGCCACCCTTACAGGTGGGACCTTCTTTACCTGCCACCCCCTGGGACACCAGCAGCCCAGGGCCAGCACAAGGAATGTGTGCAAAGTCCTGGAGATAGGGATAGACAGGCTGTCCAGGAGAGAAGGTCAGCAAGGGGAGCCCAGCTTTGGGCCCTCCAGAGACTGGGAGATGGAGGGAAAGGCGAGGACCAGAGTTTGAGTCCCAGCACCCACATGGCCATCCTCAACCACCTATTACTTCAGTTCCAGAGGATCCAATGCTCTTCCCTTGGCCTTTTCAGTCACTGCATCCATGCGGTGCACATACATACTTACATGCAGGCAAAACATCCATTCCCATAAAATAAAAATAAAGAAAACTTTAACGAATAAGTAAACAACATTTAAAAAATAAATAAGCCCAGTACACCAAACAAAGAAAAAAAAAAGTGTACACAGCAGAAAGATGTGTGGCTTTGTGTGCCCAGACAAGCTGGGAGGTCACATAGCTTCCTGTGACCTAATTCTCTGGTTTCACACAATCTGTCCCAGCCCCTGTCCCAGGGCCACCGGCCATGGGAGCCTGGTCCTGCCACTGCCTGACTCAGGGAAGAAGTGACTCAGGAGGGTGAAAGGCTGAATGCAGAAGCCCTTCCAGCCCATAGATTCTATCTGCCCAGAGTCATCAGTGGGGCTAAGTGGACCAGGCAAGTGGCTTGGATCCAGGCGGTCCTTTCCCTTTCCTATCTGGCAGCCTGAGCCACCCACTCTATGCCAGCGTGGCAGGCAGTGCCAGGCAAGGGGCCAGGTCAGCTGCTGTTGACATGTGACAGCCATGTTTGCTTACCTGGGGCCACCCACCAGAAGAGTTAATATTCAACTCCCACTAGACCCTGGAGCTGCAGCAGGGTCTAAGTGTGGTAACAGAGACATGAGTCAGCTCTTGCCTTACAGAATGTGTGCCTCAAAGCCCACACAAGTCTCTCGTGGGTTCCTTATCTCTCTTTCTAAGAGAAACCTGACCCAGCATCACTCAGCCCATAGGCTCTACTTCACAGGCCTTGGGAAGACCTGAGGTCCAAGGAGCTATGAGGGGCCCTGGTGGGTTGAGGTTTGAAGTGTGGTGCAGGTAGTGGTAGGTGTAGTGCACAGGGCCGAGGTGTGATCAAAATCGGCTTTCTACCTGCTTTTCTCTGACTTGGACCCTCTCGGTATCATTTCTGAGCCATTCCCCCTCCCACACTTCATGTCTCTCAAATACACTCACCTCCTTCCACTCATTTGTGATATCAAAGATACCCAGTGTCCTTTGGCTAGGACTTGGCCAGGGAAGTCTACGTGGGTTGGTATACATACATCCGGGTACCTTCATTGGAGATGGAACCCTCCAGCAAGCCCAGCTACCCCAGCACCATAGCCTGGCAAGGCTCAGAAAGACCTGAAGTTAAAACCTTATAGCTACGTGATCATTGTCCCTCTGCCCCAAGGAGGCAGTTGCTGAGAAAGCCATACTGAGTAAAGGACTGTACTCAGGACCCGCTCTAAACTATTGAATCCCAGCAGAGGAGAGGCTGGAAGTGGCCAGCAGTTTGCTCTGTGTTGGGCCCTAGGCATAATCTTGTCACTTGACCCTGACACTGTCACAGCCCCGGGGCCTGAGAAAGCACTGCTGGAGGACATGGGATACAGTGTCCTCTGCAGGACCACCTCTCAACACAGAGATGCTCCGCTCCTGGGAATTTCACAGCCTCCAACCCAGCATCCTCCAAACTCAAAGAACCTTCTGGGCCTGCCTCTGTTTACAGCCAGTAAACACAGAGAGGGAAAGTAAACTGAGGCTAAGGGAGGGCATGCAGCAAGCAGGGACTGAGTTGGTGGAGAACCTACTCTCTCTCCTCACTACAAATCCTTTCCCTGAAGTGGGAAGCAGGGAGTGTGGTTTTGCATTGGCAAAGCTGCAGCGAGTGTGGCGGGCGCCAGGTCATGGCCCTCCGGTCCTCAGTCACTAGGTCAGGTAACTAGGAGGACAGAGAGGTGCAGGATATGATTGCCACATGACTTCTGAAGGCCTCTCTGTCTGTCGCACCGATGGCACCCAAGCAGACTGGCTGACTTTGGACTTGGCTTCAGGAATTGCAAAGGACTGTCGTCTCCCACACACCCTGCTTCTGACTATAAAGCCACAAAAGCCTGAGGCTGTCAGCAGGTGTATGGGTGTATGTAGGTGTTCCTGGGCGCGCGTGTGTGTGTGTGTGTGTGTGTGTGTGTGTGTGTGTGTGTGTGTGTGTGTATCTGAACATACCTGTTGATGATTGGTGTCTTCTTCTGTCACTGTCTACCTTTTTAGATTTTTCTAAGATTTATCTATTTTCATTTTATGTGCATGGGCATTTTATCTACATGTGTGTCTGTACATCATGTGTGCACAGCACCAGGAAATTAGAAAAGGATGTCAGCTCCCTTGGGATTAGAGTAGCCCAGGGTTGTGAGCCTCCATATGGGTGCTGGGAACCAAACTCAGGTCCTCTGCAAGAACAAATGTTCTTAACCGCTGTCCCATTTCTCCAGTCCCCCCCTTACATTTTGGGTCATGAGCTCTCACTGCACCTGGAGTTTCTGCTTTTGGCTGGGTCAGATGTCCAGTGAGCTCCAGGGATCAACCTATCTCTACAATCTCCCCCCACCCCCACCCAGTGTTAGTATTACAAGCATGCATGACACAATGACACACCAGCTTTTTATGGGGTTCTGGAGATCTGAACTCAAGCCCTCCTACTTGTTTGATAAGCACATTATCTGCTGAACCATCTACCCAGGCCCCTGCCTGTAATTCGTGCTATCTTACTCCGTATCAGTGCCGTGGGCCGAGTCCAAGCCCTCAGGCATTGCCCGTTACACTATGGGGCCACAGCCAGTCCTTGGGTGTTGGTTTTGCTTTTGTGCATCCCAGTGGCTTCAGGTGTGAAACAGGTGGTTTTGCTTCTGGGTGGGGTTGAAATGAGATGATTCTTGGCATGGGTCCGGCATCTGATTTCCTAGTCGAGGTGGGAGAGGCAGGGGGCCAGGGAGGTTTCTCATTCACAAGGAAGGAAGTGAACTGTCCCTTCCTCGGGAGGGCAGGGCTTTGTCCCTTCTCTTGGACTCAGCTTCAGAGTAGCACCCTACCCCCGCTTGAACCTCTGCCAAGCTGGTAAAGAACAGACTAGCCACAGTTAGCAGGGCTGAGAAATGGTGAGTGGCCTCCATCTTGACTTCCCTCTGGGGTTCTGATTCCTGGGCCCTTCTCTTCCTTCTCTGGTCACACCAACATTCTCCTCGATGTGGTTTGAGACAGTCAGGACTTCCCACCTACTTGGCTTTGCACCAGGGCTGGCCAGCTGGAGGACTGGGAAGCATTATTTAGTTAGACACCATGATTGGGTCAGAGTTGAACAGATATCCAAGATGGGCTAATCAGATACAATCCTGGGACTTTAGCAGGGGCTTGGGGAAGGAGAGCCCTCTCCTACTGGGGCCATCTGCTTCTTAGCATTGAGCCTTGAACACCACCACAGGAGAAACCCTTCAGCTGTATTCCACAACCAGCCCTGGTGATAGGATCCAGAAGCCTAAAGTGAGCCATAGGCCAGCCTGGATATTAGTTGTCTGTGTGGTTCAGAGCCAGGCATTGTCCAGCCCCAAAGCTCTGTCCACTGTGGTGTATGGCGCTATCCTATAGAGTACACATAGGCCCACACTTGTGTCTGCCATCACCTGCCCCCAGCCTTCCAGAGATTAGACGGAACTTGTGGTTAACAGGCTAAAACTAGAACACTACTGCAGGGGTTACTGGGAAATGTGGTTCACTGGCTTCCAGAGCTACAATAGCAGGCTGCCACAGAGACAGCTGAGTTACTAGCAGATCCTCTGGCTCTACAAAGTCTATAAAGGTCTTCTATCAACCTGGTATGTGTGTGCATGGTGGCATGCTATATGAAATCCTTGGTGTCCTGGACAGGTGTCCAAATTCTCCTGTATCTGTCTGGTTATCTGGAAAATTGGAATGACAACATGGCTCCCTACAGGGCAAAGTAAGGATGGTGTTTACTGTGTATGGGAAGCTGAGCAAAGGACCTGGTGCCTGTGAGTGCTTAGCACACACTCACTGTTTTGATGGTCAAATGACCACAATGCTCTGGCTAGGAGCCTCAGCCACTTTGTTTAGCTTCCCATTTCTAATGCCCTTTCTGTGAAGTGGAATTCTCCACTGTGCTGGCCTGGGGTAGTGAGGACTTATGTCAGTCAGATTTCAGCTGGTGCAACTAAATGGTGGCAAAGAATAGGCAGGGGAAGCGAGGCATTTGTGGTTCATGCTCTCTGAGAGTTCTGTCTCTTCAGCTTGTTGTTTCTGAAGGCAGAAAAGTGTCAGGGACACTGTTTCTCACTTTATGGTAGCCAGGAATCAGAGGGAGAGGGGACAGAGTCAGAATAAGATAAAGCCCCCGAGGACCTTATTCTAGTGACCTACATCCTCCAGATAGTTCCGACATTGTGTCAGAGGTGCAGACAAAAGTCTCAGTGTGTAACCTCTGGGGGACATTTCACAAGGAAACTCCAACAGGAACAGAGATTTGTTCCTCCATTCCTACTGGAACCAGGACCAAGAGGCAAGGAAAGATGCTCTGCCTCCTAAGTGCCAGGATGAAAGGCATGTGCTACCATGCCAAGCTCCGTGTTTCCCTTTGAACTCGAAGAAGAACAGTCTTTATTTTGCCTCATGGTCTCAGAGGGTTCAGTCCTTCAGGGCTGGGAGCATAGAGCTGTTGGTACCACGGCAACTGAGAAGCATAGGAAAGGGCTCATGTATGATGCCTGTGGATGTGTGTCCCTCTCCCTTAGGGCCTATTGCTCCTCCTTGTAAGTTTTAAATCTCTGGTATTTTGTCCCATGGCAGCAAGCTGACTAATAGTGTGTTGCAACAAGGGAAGTATGGGGACACATGTAGTTTCCCATTATAAAAACTAGGTAATACTAGCACCAGGCATGTGGCACATGTGGGCCTCTGTGAGTCACCAGCCAGCTAAAGTTACTTGGTGAAACCTTATCTCGAAGACAAGACAAAGCAAAAGAAAGCCATAAAATAAAGCTAGCTTTAACTGGTTATAACACATTCTCTAGAATTCTCATTCAGTCTTATTAATAAAAGAATTTAGAGGGGCTGGAGAGATGACTCGCAGCTAAGAGCACTGATTGACCTTCCAGAGGTCCTGCGTTCAATTCTCAGAAACCACATAGTGGCTCACAGTCTTCTGTAATGGGATCTGATGCTCTCTTCTGTCATGCAGACAGAGCACTCACATACATTAAATAAATAAATAAATAAATAAATAAATAAATAATTAAAAGAAATTTAGAAATAGGCTTGGATAGATGTTTAAGGACAAGTTTACTAGTGTTTGAGAGAGAAACACCAGAGTAGGAAGGACAAGAGTCTTGGCACCTGCGTGGAGGAAGAAGATGGAGAAGAGGAAGAGAGAAAGCCATGTGTTCATAAGCAGCCACATGAATGGGGTGGGGTAGGTGGTAGCTTCAGAGAAAGTGTGAGGACCCAGAGCATTAGGGAAAGCTTGTTTAGACTTTGAGAAAAGACTGGAAGGAAGAAAAAAGAGGGTGAGGCTTCTGGGAAGAGCAGTCCATGATCTTACTAAGGGGACAATTATTCTTGCCATTTCCTTAGCTTTGCTTCAGGGAGTCAGCCTTCCTGAGGAGAGGTTTCCTAGCTAGGTGATTGACAGGCCCAACTGGATTAACTCCTAAGAGATGAAGCAACAGCGTGTAATGTTTTTTTTTTTTTTTT
>JADRCD010228214.1:1482-15513 GCA_019843815.1 Montemys delectorum | reverse complement strand
CAGTATGGAGAAAATTATTTTTAGTAAGTTGATACTGTACTTCATTTGAGCATCACGTGGATGCATGGTGTTACAGTGATAACTCAGCACTGTCAGGGTTAAGTTAAGATAGCTTTGTGGTTTCTTGGCCATGTAGGTTCAGTGTCTGCTGCTTGGGGTTATTAGATCATTTACTTGAGGCCTGGGGTACATGGAATGGCTAGAGATTCCGTTGTGCCTTGGTTAATTTACCTTGACAACTACTGGCATTTTTCAATCTGGACCAACTTACAAATCTGTAGTTCATCAATGATGTGGTAGCAGGAGCAAGATCAAGAGGTCACCACCAGCAAAGAATTCATTCTCTTTTGCTGGCTGACTGCAGCGTATCTGACTAATATGCATTCTATGAACATCTGGTTAATTTGGTATCTCCAGCAACTCACCAAACATTTAGTGTCAGCTGGTGGATTTGGCTTTTTTTTAGGTTTGTCAGAGCTGTTTAGGACGTGATTTAACAATTTTAATTTTCAAGTAACTTTGTCCAAGTAAAACAAATAGTCATTCACATCACTGGGAATTGTTATCTAGATATTGATAACTGCTAAACGATTCAGGAGACAGAAATTTCCTCTGTACCTAATCTCCCTGCTCTCCTCCTCAGAAACCCTTCTCACAGGGCCTCCCATTCTGTTTTAAAATATCTTGCCATTTTTAGAAATTTCTGGGGATTGCTTAGTCTTTCACCTTTGGTCTAACATTTGCCTCCGTCTATAAATTGGCTCCCTAAGGGATGGGTCCCAGAGGCTCTAAAGGAAGCACCAGAAGGACACAGACCTTCCACCCCATCCTTTTGTTATACTCTGACACACAGCTTCTGAGTAGTGCTGGTTGGTAAACGCTTTGAGACAACAGCTTTTCCCTTTTAATACTAGGATTTTAATCTGGGCTCCCTCTAGTGGCTGGAGCTGGGTCGAAGCTTGAAATCAGACATGGGTAGTTTTCGCACCATGGAAATCACCAAAGGCTGCATATTAGGACTGGTTTTCTTCAGAAAGCCAGTTATTTATGGCACCAGCTCCTCCTCTACCTCTCATCTCGTCTTCTCCCAAATAGGGCCTGTATCCACGGAGTTGGCAAAGCAACTGGGTGTGTAGATGAAACCACTTTTTCTTATCCTGGTTGTATTTTATGTTTAAAGTTTTCCGTAGAGGATCCCTTCCCCAAAGACTCCCAGGTTAATTTAGAAAACAATCCATGTGATTTCCAGCAGGGCAATAACAGCCACACATTGGGCCAAGACAGTTTAGGCTGTAAGTGTAATACCCTTGGATCTTGCCTCCCAAAGGGAGTCTTTGTGGACTCACTCCACCAAAAATATCTTCCATTTTCTCAGACATGACTCAGAAATATAGCAAGGAGAGTTTAGGATCTCAATCTAGGAAGAATGTGCAACTTGTTAACTGCAAGGAGCTGACTGATGAACTGCCTCAACATCTTCTCATTTCTTAGATGATTTCTGTTTTAACCTCCCCCATTTCTTAAACTAGTTTTTCCTGTTTCTATGTCACAGAGTTGAACATGGTAAACAAACCACCTTTGAACTTCTGTACTGAAGAATTAACTGGAAAGACAGTTCTCTCTCTCTCTCTCTCTCTCTTTCTCTCTCTCTCTCTCTCTGTATGTGTGTATAAAGAATACAGTATAAATAGATTCTTTTGAACTATTCATGGGCTCCACACTTCATGCTGGCTCAGTAATGTACCATAGCACTACTAAAAAGAAAATAAAGCAAACACCACTTCTATATTGTCTTCTATTAACAAAAAAGTTATAATAATTATAACTATTTCTATGTAGAAAAAGAATCTTAAACTTCTCTCCAAAGGTCAGGATTAGAATCTGGACTTTGACTGTGTTGACCGAAAGCAATAGATCATTCATTCTCACTGACCATGTACATCCTTGTGCAACATCTTCCCAACACAGAAATCAGTGTTATTAGGAGTGACTTGGCAAAGTTTCACATTTCCAGGATATTAGCAATGGCTTCTTTGTGCCAGCCCTTGTGTTAGGCGAAGGGATGAAGTGAGGAATCAGGAAGTCCCTGTACCTAGGGAGCTCAGGTCTCAGGGAGAAGATAGCTTAGGGCCAAACTACTAACACACATGTGTGAGGGTCAAGCACAGGGATATACAGATGCTGGGAGCCCACATTAAGGACACTGATCTGCTAGGAGACAGGGGGAGAACATTTATTAAAGCCTGCCAGAGTTGCCTCAGCTACCAATTTAGTTAGCTTGAAAACTGAGTTCAGTGTTTGCAAATTGTACAAAGAGCATGTGTAGATGAAAGATACAGGCTTCCCATTGAACATGAATTTTCCTCCTGTTCCCTAATTCCACAGTTCTGCGCACTAACGGTCTGCTAGGAGATACAACTTCCTTCTTAATGTATTTCATGTTCCTTAATATTGGGTGCTGGTTGAGACCAAGGAGACTATCTAGTTTGTGCTCTACCAACTTAAAAATGTTTACTTTTAAAAGTATGTGTGTGTGTGTGTGTGTGTGTGTGTGTGTGCAGGTGCCCAAGAATGTCAGAGGCATTCAATCACCCTGGAGCTGGAGTTGTAGGTAGTGGTGAATCTCTTGACGTGGCTACAGGGAACTCAACTCAAGTCCTCTACAAGAGTGTTGTGTTTCTATTCTTAATGTAGAACCATCTCTCCAGCCCTGCTAGAGAACTCTTCTTTAGAGATGTGCTATACAATTAGTTTGTTACTTCTTAGTCTTCTTTTAATTCATAATTACAGCTCTTAACTTTTCAAAATTACCCTTCCATACATTTTCCTTGCTTTTAAGAAGATAAGTGAACTTTATTCTGATGTAAGGAATGATGATGTGCTTTAAATTTAAAAGAACCACACGTCTCTCAAAATTACCTTTCAGAAACACACTTCTGTCAAAGTATATTGTGGAAAGACCTCTCCACATATGGCTGAATAAACTGTGAACACGGTGCAGAATTTAGAATTTAGATCAGGATGTCAATGTTCTGTCTACTTAATTACAGTGGAAATATTTCTTTTAGTAGTCTTGGGCATTTGTTTTTTGAAAGGACATGTTCCTAAAAGACAGTCTTCAAACAGAATAAGCATTCTTTGTTCTTTATTCTTCAACAAATTTGGAAGAAAACTTATTTCTGTATAGGCCAAGTAATTTTCTTATCAAATAATGCCGTAAGTATTCATTACCCTTTAGTTATTTACTTAGTTTGATTCTTTGCAGTACTTCTTTCTTCTTAGCAAAAGAACAAGTGTTAATTAAAACCATTTTGAAAATGACCTAAAAGTCACGGAGAACCATCTGAGTGGGTTTAACATATCATGGAGAACTGCTCAAGAAGTCTTCATAATTAAATAATAAGCCATTCTTTTTGGATGTGAACAGACACAGGTAACATCAGAGGTCTTGTCTTTGTAAATTTCATTTCTATTATTATCTAGCCTGATCTAAAGCCCATCTGAAAAATTAACTATGTATGGCCTATTCCTGCTTCTTGTATTGTGAATTATGCGTAGATAAGCTGTAGGTGCTTAACAAGTGGCCTCCTGGGATAGCAACTCAACTGGGTGCCCTAACAAGCCCTCCAGCTTTAAAGGGTAACTCAGTTGGCTTTGATTCCCTCTCACCAGGAGTTTGTTAGTCTTTTCAAGACTTCTAAGTAAATGATTTTTACAGCAGCTGATAAAGCATACCTAAATTTAATTGTATGCATGGGCTGAATGCACATGTATCTATTTGTGTGAGCGTGAACATGTGTGTAGAGGCCAGAGATCAATGCTGGCCGTCTTCCTGGATTGTTTTCCATCGTATGTTTTCATTAGCATACATTAATTATACATGCTAATGGGTTTCATTATAACATTTTATTCATGTACATAATGCATTTCAAGCCTATTTACCCCTCCCTCATTAACTTTACTTGTCTCCCACCCACACCTGCTAGCTAATCCTCCTTCTTCTCATCCAGACTTCCTCCTATCCAGGGAGTCTTATTAATAATCCTGGACCTCACTGATTTGACAAAGCTAGCCAGCCAGTGAGCTCCAGGCATTCTTCCTGGAGCCACCTCAGTGCTGAGATTACAGGTGTAGGCCATGGGAACCAGTTTTTTATGAGAGTGCTGAGGACTCGAACTTGGGTCCTCATGGTTTAGGGACAAGTAACATAACTACTAACCATCTCTCCAGTCCTTACATTTATTATGAAGGGAACTAGATAGTGAGGACCACGAAAAACTGACATGCATTTTTGTGACTGAAGAATCAGCTATGTATTCTTAGAAAGTGAAATCTATATTATTTAAATACTGGCATTGATGGCACAGGTAATTTAAGGGTAATCCTTCAAGAGACAAGGCAGTGTAGAGTGATTAGACACTCCATTTATGTGCTATAATCAACCTATTTCTCTAAAGTTGCTTGCAACACACTGAAGCTCAATATTTTTAGTGTTTTCTTTTTTTACAAAAGGTTATGAAAATCTATTTTTTTCTAAATAGCAGTTAGTAAGCTTATGAAACGCAGATGTCTGTAAAACATGCTCAAATCAGAGGTCTGGCCTTGTGTACGCTGGTTCCTGAACTGCTAGTTGCTATGTGAATTTCAGCAGAACCATAAATGTTGGCAAATGGAGAAAGTGCAATGACCCAATTTTGATGTACACATGTAGCATTTACTTTACGGCCTTGAGGTTCTGATACTCGAGAGTGCTCCATCCTGTTTTCTGGGCTGGTGGTGTTTGCCATGCAGGTAGACTGCTTGCTGGTAGGATTTCACACCGTGCTAAATCACAGTGTTCTGAAAAACTCAGGACCTTGCAAAGGCCATATCTCAAAGAAGTTACTGCTTCAAATAAATGTGCCATTTTATAAAATTACACCTACTGTATCAGAAAAAAAAAGGTTCTTTCCTGTGAGTGACATTTATATGACTGCCATTTATACAGAGTTGGACATTCTCACACAGCAAGGCTGAAGAATGGTTTGAAAGCCTACAGTATTCTCTGAATGATAAATGTGGTGAAACTTTTAGATGCTCCTGTGAGAACGGCTGGGTAGTTTCCTTGTAACAACGAAGCTTGCGTTATTATGGAGAGTAATTACTCAGTTATACCTGGAGCATTAGCAAGACTTTCAACACCTTTCGCATACGTAGCACCTTATATCATAAGGCTTTCCCCCCCCCCCCCGCCTGCCCCCCAGTAGAGCTGCATTGTGTGCATCCTCTTGGACCAATAGGTTTTCAACTTAGATCTGTGGAACTGAGGCCACAGTTAGAACTAAGAATAGAATTCTAAACACCCTGACTCTGTGGTTCAGGCAACTTGCTTTCCCGGACACACCATTCATGTTTTAAAGTGCCATGCAGAGAAAAGTAATAAAGGAAAAAAAAATCCCAAACCACCTGGCATCTGCTTCTGAAACAGGCTTTCTTTCCCTCAAACTGCATCACAAACAGTATGCCTCTAGAAAAGCAATCGCTAAGCTGCTTAAGGGTATTTAAATTAAGATCAAGGAAAACCAAGTGCCCAATTTCAGCTCTATCTGAAGAAGTCCTTAGATTTTGCCTTATACTGCTGGACTGCACACCTAAGTTCTTCCAGGCTCCTTTCCCATGGCCGCTTCAGATTTGTAGGAATCCAGTTAGAAAGAGAGAAAGAATCCAGCCTGGGTCTTTCTCTTTGGGAGTCTTCTGCACCTTGATGAGTAACACAACAAGAAGGTAATGATTGGCTGAATGGCTTAACTGATCCCGAAGCAGCCTTGGGTGACATTTTTATGAGAAGGCTATGGGGGGCGGGGAGTGGGGGCGAGTGTGCCTATATCTCTGTATCAGCTGGGCTGGACAGTAGAGTCCAGAAAAGAAGGGCTGGAGGTGGACTAGCAGAAAAGGGACCTCAGCCCCTGGCGAAAGTGATAAGGCAAAAGAGCCAGTAAAGTGACCCACCTGCGGGAGAGGCGCCTGGAAGGGCGTTGGTTTGGCGCAGCTGCGGTGGGCTCTGCCCTCTCTAGGCTTGAGGAGCGAGGTAGCCAGCCCGTGCTCAGCCAGCGCTGGCTCCAGGCTCCCGCCTTTAAAGCAAAGAGCGGAGGGAGGGCCCGCTTGATTTCGCAAGAGGAGCTGTGAAGCAAAGTTTCCGGGAAGAGTTCAACCTGGGAATCCCGCGCAGCTGGAAGGACCAGAACTTTTTGTGCAGCTCTGGCTCGCAGATGTGACCGCTTTCTGCTGGCAAGAGGGGTTTAAAAGAGGTTTTCCGGAACCTTTGGGGTGGGGCATCCCAGGCCAGCAGCAGCCTAGAAGGGCAGAGAGATACTCCCTTTCTCTTAGAGCTAGAGGACTCTGGGTAGCTAAGAAAACAGTACATGGGCCAGGAACTTAGGCATTCCTCTTAGTTGCCTCTGTTGTTACGAAAGAGTGGCATCTTCTCCTGCCAGGAGCTCCGCTTATTAACAGAGTCAGAGCTTGAACGATGTAGAGCTTTCAGGTCTTCATTTCAAATGTGGATGTACCTCTGTGTTCACAAGGTTACTCCAGGGCGGTATACCCAGGCAGTTGGAAGCGTGCATATCCTGTTTATTCCATCTCTACGTGGTAACAATGCAATGCAAATGTTACCTAAATGGATGCCGCACTTTATTGTTTGGGAGAGAAAGACAACAATCAAACAACAACACCTGCCTACACATGCAGAAAATATTATTTTCTAAATAGTTTTTATAGTTTGTTGAAACCACAGGTGAAAAACCCATGGATGTGAAGGACTGACCACGTATGCAATTGGGTTGGTGTATGTTTCTATAGAGGTACCCAAATCCACCACCATGGTTCTTTAAGACAAAGAATCATGACCACGTGGAGGAAAGAGCATTGCTAGGTTGCTGTTTTACAGTCTAAAACACAGCATTCTTCAAGTTTCTTCAAGTTTGTCTTTCTCCCAACCATCTGGTTTAACTTCCATGGCACTCTTGCCAAAGTTCAGATTCACAGTCTCGGGGGAGTGTGTTCTCAGAACTTATGACCCAGCCTCTTCTTTGCCTTGATTGCAACTCTTTTCCCATGTCCTGTGGAGTCAGCCGAGACCTCAGTGTCTTCCCAAAAGTCTTGTCCTGACAGCCAGTTGATTAGGTAACTTCTTTCCTTGAGTGCCACGGTTAAGGCATCTCACTCCTTAAGAGACTTACTACGTTTGTAGCTCTTTATGGGCAGCTTTCCGTCACACCTGATGTAGCACTCCATCACAGATATCTACCGTGCTTATTGTTAAACCTACTCCCCATTCTTGTATTTTGCAGAGTTCATTTATAGCATATTTGTAGGCCAGGAAAGAATCTAAAACGAAACAAAAAACAAAACAACAAACAAACAAACAAAACACCCACTAATTTCGTGACTGAATTTTCTGGGTTTGAAGACTCACAGGTGAGAGAAGGATGTGTCTAGCGAAGAAGACATCCAGCTGCGTCTCTAAGAACCCTCATGATTGGTAAACTTGATAGCTGGGTGAGAGAGTGGGAAGATAGGCGCTTCAGAGTGCAGGGTTAGGGAAGGCCTAAGTGCTTTGCCCTGAAGGTTTGCCATGGGGTAGCATCCCGTTTTAAGTCTTGTTGATACAAAGACCTAATTCTTGACATACTGATCCCACTATTTACAAGTAGAATGCAGATTTATTAGTTGCCAATGGCATACCAGTTACTGTGAAAGGACAGTTGCCAAGGGCACCAGACATTCTGACTACTACATTGTTTTCTTCTGGGCAGTTCATGTTATATGCAGCAGGCAGCTCAATTATAAGTGAAGTAAGCTATGAGATTCCAAGGGTAATTGATTCTGGTTAAGAGGATCTGTTTTGTTTGTGATGGCATAGGTTATAATAGTAAATAATAGTAATAAATGACCAAGTAGTAAACAGATAGATACTTGATTCACTCATCTTGTGGTTTCTGAACTGTAGTCAGTCCTCTTAGGAGGTTACATCTGTGCTAATGATCCCGAAGGCCCCTTGACTTTGGCTGAATAGAATGTTTTCATTCTGTAGATTAAGAATCCAAACCACGAGCAGTGGTGGCGCACGCCTTTGATCCCAGCACCTGGGAGGCAGAGGCAGGTGGATTTCTGAGTTCGAGGCCAGCCTGGTCTACAGAGTGAGTTCCTGGACAGCCAGGGCTAGAAAGAATCCAAACCATCTCAGGCTATCCTTAGTCTCTTTCAACAGCCATTTACTATTAATTTATTTATCTTCCCTAACATTATTGACTTGGAGATAAACTCCTGAAATTGTTTGGCAAGTTTGACACACTTAGACTCACCAACTCCCAAAGCTAAGAATATGTAAAGACCACATTGAAATCCCACGGATTTCTCAGACCTTCCACAGCCTGCCTACCACAGGGCCCCACAGCTCTAGTTTGTAAACACATTGATTTATGGCTTTCCCACCTGTACCCTCTGCTGTGGTGGAACATTGAATCTGGGTCCCTAGGTCATGGTTGCTCTTATTGGGTTTGGAATAAACTATTTCCTTTTTTCTGTACAGAGTTGGTATGTACGTCGACAGGTTTAAAGATTGATTTCCCCCTTAGGTCTAAGAAGGACACACAATTCATAACTCCTTGGTTTTTCCTTAAACTGTTGCTGTAGAGGAAAGTTAAACTTTTTTTTTTTTTTTTTTAAACATAGTAGTGCAGCCTAAAATCCCAGCACTCATGAGTTTCAGGCCATGAGGATCATGAACTCTGAGTCACTATGGGCTACATAGTGAAAATTTTGTCTTTAAAATAACAAATGAATGAAAACAAAACACAAAAAAAGGGAGCAGAGCTTTCTCTTCTTCTGAGAGTCTCAAGCTTTTTGTCTCAGGTCTTTATTACTTTTCTCTTGTCTCCTGGTCCACACAAGTGCTGGCCCAAGAAATGATGACTAACTAGTACGGAGACTCTGATTAACTAAACTCTTCTTGGTAAAGAGTAGTCTAACTACCTGTATGCCACTAGGAACAGACAACTGGATCAGTGGAGTAGGACATTTGGTTTCTATACCAGGTTTGACTCCATCACGTACTGATACTATGGACAATCATATTCTCAAATGCAGCCTCCAACCAGTGGCATTTTATCTTTATTAGGTAGATGAAAAAATTTTTGAATTTTATTGTTATGAGAGGCAAATATATTTCACAAGGCCTTTTCTTTGCTGAGGGCACCCAGAGTCCCAGAAAAGAAAGATTAAATTACTGGGATATGAAGGATGGAAGAAATTGCCTTTATTAGTATTAAACTTGAGAGGCACTTGACTTATTTATCTTGTGGTTAAAAGATTGATTATCCCTTTAGGCCTAGGAGGCACACACAATTCATAACTCTCCTAGTTTTTCTTTAAATCCTAGCTGTAAGGGAAAATTAAGTTTCCAAAAGATGCCAGCAACCTGAATACCCAAGGATTCGGTGTTGGCAGGGTTCATTCTTCTTCCTGTAGCTGCAGCATCAGATCTTTTTGATAAGCCTTCCAGATGCTGTACTCCATCAAAGAGCTCCTGCTTAGGGATTTCCATGTTAACTGTGCCTGGAGTCATTCCTGTTTCTAGCATTGGAGAAGGTAGTCCATCATTAACATGTGTGGGAAACACGCACCCTTAAATATTTGCCCTCTATCTGTTTTCAAAATAAGTAAGGAGGGAAGGAAGAAAGAAAAAAAAAGAAAAGAAATAAAAATACCGCTAGAGATGTTTCTGCCTAACTCAAGGAAATGACTCTCCGATTAGTGTGAAGCTCACGTCCTCTGGAGATATTTTTAATATCTGGATGTAATGACTCTTTTGTCTTTTTCTTGCTTAGCATTTTTGCTCCTTGGGCATCTTGCTGGGCTCTGCACCAGGCACTGCAGAGGACAAGCGTTCCTTTGCCATTTCCATTTCCAGAAGCAGTGGCAGCTACTCCTCACTTCAGGCTCTATCAGTTCCTTTAAATTTTTTTTTTAAAATTTTATACTTAAAAAATTATTTCTGTCTCAGTAAACTCCCTTTTCCTGTTTTTTGCCTTGTTTCTATTTTTTGCTTTTGTACATTTTATTTTCTTCCTTCCTTCCTTCCTTCCTTCCTTCCTTCCTTCCTTCCTTCCTTCCTTCCTGCTTGCCTTCCTTCTTTTCTTTCTTTCTTTCTTTCTTTCTTTCTTTCTTTCTTTCTTTCTTTCTTTCTTTCTATTAGATATTTTCTTTATTTGCATTTCAAATGTTATCCCTTTTCTGGTTTCTCCTAAGAAATCCCCCTATCCCCTCCCCATGCCCCCTGCTCACCCACCCACCCCCTCCTGCTTCCTGGCTCTGCCATTCCCTTACACTGGGGCATAGAGCCTTCACAGGACCAAGGTCTCTCCTCCCATTGATGAGGGACTAGGCCATCTTCTGCTACATATGCAGCTGGAGCCATTAGTCTCACCATGTGTACTCTTTGGTTGGTGGTTTAGTCCCTGGGAGCTCTGGTGGTACTGGTTAGTCATTTTCTAGTCCTAATTATCCTTGTATGTTCTTGGTCCCTGTGGGTTACACTGAATTGACACAGCTACTAAGAGTTAGGCTCATGCATCAAAGCATAGAACACTGCCCACACCTGTGAGTTCTTGATGGCATGTGGCCCAAGTGGGTAAATAGAGTCTTCCCTGGAAGGTCCTGGATGCAGGGCACTCTTTGCTGTTGCTAGATTGTGATTCTAGGTCACTGTAAGCCGAACATGAAACCAAGAAAGGAGATGCTTACATGAAGCAGGGCAAAGGATGGAGAGAGACCGATTTCTAGACTATTGGAGCTTTGTGCTTAAAGAGTACTTTGTACCTATGTGTAGATATGTATGCCTGAGTGTAAATATGAGCACAATATACATACAAGTGCTTGTGGGAACCAGAAGAGGGATTTATATTTCCTGAGACTGGAGTTACACATGGTTGTAGATTTGTACAGGTAGAGATAGTGGGGTACTGAACCCTGTCCTCTGGGAAAACACTTAACCATTGGGCTATCTCTCCAGCCATGCCCAGGGTTTACTTATTATTTTTAAAAATGTGACTCTGTTGTTCATAGTCTGAACTAGGAAGGATGGGCATTGAATGGGCTCAGTTATTTTTTTCTGATCATAGATCATGTTCTCATCGAGATGGGGTCAACACATTGCATAGTCAGTATGAGGATGACATTTGTTGTTCCAAGTGACAGCAACCCAAACCATCCTGTCTTGTTTTTCTTGTAGTTGAATTGAAGCTTGAGTAAACAGCTCATCTGTGGTTGAAAATTCTCAGCTACTTCCCAGTATAGCTGCAATTTAATTTCCTGTCTCAGTAAACTTCTTTTTCTGCTTCTTGGCTACATTATGGGGAAGTGACAAAAAGAAGTCCCTTCCCCCCAATTCCTCTGGTCTCTGAAACAGCAGAGGATATAGCAACACATTTAGCCCTTTGACCCAACTGTAACCATGTTCCGGGATTCATTCCAATGCCAACCAGAAAGCAAAACCAAACATTCTGCCACCCACCTGTACCCAAAAAAGTGTTGGTGGGAAATATGCCAGATGCTGACAGTATCAGACACTGGGCTGGATGGTGGTCAGGAAGAGCAACAAAGAATTTAAAAATAAAACATGTCCTGAGTAATTAGATCATGGCACAAGAGAAGGTAAAAGAACGCCAACTGAGCCTGTGAGGTAAATGAATATATGTTTCTTTAATGATAAAACCTAGAGTGGGAAACATCTACAGATACTTCTTGGATTAAAAGTGGGACGTGAAGTACTGTCCCTTTCATGTGAGCTCTAACTCTCCAGTTTGAGAGTCTGTTAACTTTGGAGGCTTCTGAAGCTCTGACAGGGCTATGGGCTGGGCATCACCAACATCAATGTGAAGGTAGCACAAAGAATACTGGCTAACCTCAAAGGTAATCAGGATCTTATCAAAGAACAAGTTGCTCAGGGTAGTTTGTAGAGATAGGGAAAAGTTTAGGTTCCTTATTTGATAAATAAAGTTGGAATGAGTCGAAGTGTTCTTTAAGTAATTTAAAACCCAAACACAGGCCAACTGAATGCTGCCCCACACCCCCAGGGACGCTTGGAGTCATATGGCTGGTGGCCACTGTTCATACTGGAACTATTGTCATTGGTAGAGCCAGTTCCAGTTCAGTCACTTTGTACTTTTGCCAGTAACCAAAGGTTGGATTTTCATGTATGAAAGAGAAGGTGAAAACTAAACCATACCAAAACAAAGTAAAATGTACTTCCTTGCCAGTGTGGTCTCATGAACTCACAATAAGATTAAATTAGCATGAAAGAGCCCAGAGGAGGGAAGGCAGCTGGCCAGTCCAGAGGCAGAGTGTCTTTCTTGTGTACTTTAGACTATAAAGACCAGTTACTTACTGAGAGTTATTGTTTGTGGGAAATTCCTTTAATGATAATGGTATCACTTCCTGCTCTCCTGTTGGCAGTCTGGTCTGATTACAGATATTGATGATTCATTTATAGTCTTATTATTTCTCAAACAATTGACTTAACTACTGTAGCGTGTCTATATGTCTATAATATGTTTTTTTAAAAAATAAAGTACTAATGTGTTTAGTGAACTTATGGGCAGTTGTCAAATTCAAGACTTGAAGGAACATTCCTTTAAGAATTAGAAAGCCAGAGGCAGGTGGATTTCTGAGTTCGAAGCCAGCCTGGTCTACAGAGTGAGTTCCAGGACAGCCAGGGCTACACAGAGAAACCCTGTCTCAAATAAACCAAAAAAAAAAAAAAAAAAAAAGAATTAGAAAGCCTTTTCTCCCAGACACTGAACACCCTTATTTACTTGGAAACATGGTGATTACTATATTCATTGAATTATTTCAACACATGTGAAAGCATATGTACTTATTTCTTATGAATAAGAATGGTGAGCTGGGGAGATGGCTCAGTGGATATTATACTTGCTCTGAAAACATGAGAACAGGTCTTCAGATCCTACAACCCAAGCAAAGCTGGGTATGGTCGAAGCATCTGTATTTCCAGAATGCCTACAACAAGGTGGAGGCAGAGACAGGAGAATTTCTGGAAGCTTGCAGATCAGCTAGTCTGGCATACTCACCAGTTCATGCTAAGATACTCTTCTTCTAAGCACGGTAGAAGGCAAAGACTAACACTGGAGGTTTTCCCATAATTCCCATACCTCACTCACCTTTGTACTCATACATGGACATATGCAAATATTAAAAAAAAAAGTTGAGGAGGTTATGGAAACATCTCGTTAGGTAAAATTACTTTAGTATGAAGACCTAAGTCCAATTCCTTTGAAAACATGTAAAAAGTTGGGTGTGGCGGCATGAGTCTGTAATCCCTGCATTGGAAAGGCTAGGAGGATCCCAGGGACTTACCCAGCCAACCTAGCTAATGAGTGAGCTTGAGATTCAGTGAACAATGAAGTATCAAAAAATTAAGTGGAGGAGGGCTGGAGAGATGGCTCAGTAGTTAAGCACACTAGCTGCTCTTACAGAGGACCTGGATTTGATTCTTAGCACCTACACAACAGCTCACAATAGTAGATAAGTCTAGTTCTATGTGATCTGATGCCCTCTTCTGGCCTCTACAGGCATCAGGCTTGCAAGTGGTGCATAGATATACATACGGGCAGAATTACCAGTACAACCAAAATAAAAAATGAAGGATTAAATAATTTAAAAAACAAAGTGGAGAGTGAATGAGGCAGATGCAAGACACTGACCTCTAGCCTCTACATTCTATTATTGTGGGTGCTTACACACACACACACACACACACACACACACACACATACACACACACACACACACACACATCATGTACTCAAATAGTAAGGCAGTCTAGTAGTCAGCTGTCTCCTTGCCTGGGTTACTCTAATGAAGCAGTTCTCAGAGCAGCCCATGTGCCCAGCTCTCTTTCTTACTGTGCTGTACCTCATGTGCACAGCCCAGCTCTCTTTCTTACTGTGCTGTACCTCATGTGCACAGCCC
>JADRCD010228213.1:0-14139 GCA_019843815.1 Montemys delectorum | reverse complement strand
CTCTCTCTCTCTGTGTGTGTGTGTGTGTGTGTGTGTGTGTGTGATATCTAGCTGTGGGTCTCTGTATTTGTTCCCATCTGCTGCATTAGAAGCTTCTCAGATGATGGCTAAGTAAGGCACTCATCTATGAGCATAGCAGAATATCATTAGGAATCTTTATTTTACTACAAATTTTGTTTTGTTTTGTTCTATATAGGATAGTAGTATTTCATTTTACTCTAGGTCCCTGGGCTATCTAGTCTCTGGTTCTTAGTTACACAAGCAGTGCCGAGTATGCTTTGCATCTCGTGGAGTGGATCTTGTCAAATCAGATGTTGGTGGATTAGGCCCAAAAGCTTTGTGCCCCCACCACTCTTGCATATCTTGCAGGCAGGACACCATTATAGATCAACAGGTTTGTGGCTGACTCGATGTTGACATTTTTCGTTGGGCAGCATGTGGAATGCCTTCCTGTACCAAGATGCTAGAATGTAGGGCTGAAGGCTCTATGTAGGCACCATCTCAGCTTCTCCATGGTCACTGAGCTGTGTAAGTGTTGTCTTTTATACTGCCACTGCTCTTGGTTGCCAATCAGAACGAGGTGGGCAGACCCTGTTACTGAACACACCACTTTCTTCAGTTACAAGACATAGAGAAGTTAAAATGGAACAGCCCTGGAGGTTTCCTCCCTGCTGTCTTGTTTTATAGTGCCAGAAGGTGCTGGGCAAACTGCTAGTGCAGAAAAGTCATCAGGAATCTCACGCAGCTTTAGACTCTGAAAGCTACAGTTCTGACTCTCCAGGTAGGACGTGCCCACTGCGGCAATGTTGACATGGTTATTATGGGGACAACCCAACCACCTTCTGGGTGGGTTTGAGACCCACTCCACTGTATGAACCCCATGCCTGGCACTGTAAAGTTAGCCAAACACCTATGACTTAGGAGATTCAAAACTCTAAAGTGGACGCTACTACTGATGTGTTGTTAAATGGGCATACTATAAACTACCTTCTAACTGACTATGCATATATAGCCGCATATATCCATATATATCCACATATAGCTATACATATATATGTATACATATATGTGTGTATATATGTGTATATATGTAGACATATGTGTACATGTATACATATGTATATGTATACATATATATGTCTACATATATACATGTGTATATATATATATATATATACACACACACATACACACACATATAATCAGTGCTGCTCTAAGCATTGGTCAGAGAAGTTTGTCTCTTTTGGCAGTGAACAGCAGTACATGTAGAAACTCCTACGTGGTCAATGTGATAAAACTTAGCAACTGTTGAATGTTCAATCCTAAATAACATATTAACTTCACTCTCTGCCAGCCTCGGAGGAATGCCACCCAGGAAGGTGCAGAAAAATTCTAAGAGTCTAAGATGATGAGGTGTGTTATAAAGTGCTTTCTTCTGGGCATGATGTTGCTATTGCACTCCTGAATGCAGGCTTTTCGGGAAGTTTACAGTACCAGGCATGACTTCCACACAGTGGAACGGTTCTCAGATCCAACAAGACAGTGGTTAGGTTGCACCTATCATAATCACGTCCCCATTGCCCCAGTGGGTACATCTTCCCTGAAAAATCTGAAAGACACTGAGTATTCCAGAGTTCAGAGTCCATAGGTGAGTCACACTGGATCCTGATGATTTTTCTCCACTAGTCTCCACCTGCACAAGACTGGATAGATCAATAATCCATCATGGATGGGGAAGGGGCTCATGAGGCCCCACCCTTCTCTGATGAACTATAAGGAGTTAATGGTGATCTAGGTAGAGGGAGTCATTCCTCAGTGTTATGGTCACTGATAAGTTGTCCTTGCTTATGTATCTCCCCCTGCATGCTTATGCAGGCAACACTAGTTAGATGAAGTGGGTAACAAGAAGAACATGAAAATAAGAGGCGGGGGGAGCTTGTCAGAAAGAAAGGATGATGAGGTGGGAGTGGAAGGGAGACATGAAAGGTACTGGGGGACTAGAGAGATGGCTCCATGGTTAAGAGTATTGGCTGCTCTTCCAGAGGACCCAAGTTCAATTCCCAGCACCTACATGGTAGCTCACAACTGCCTGTAACTCCAGTCTCAGGGCACCCAGTGCTCTTTTCTAGCCTCCAATGTCACCAGGCATGCATGTAGTGCAGAATCATATATGTAGACAAAACACCTATACACATGAAATAAATGTTTTAATTGAAAAGAGATGCTACTGGAAGTGAATATGATTAAAGGTATATTAAATTGTGAATGAATAATTGTTAAAAGACTAATATATAAAAGAAGCCAGAATTTTTCCAATCTAAAAGAACTGCAGGGACAAAAAATGGAGAAAAGACTGAAGGAAAGGTGGTCCAATGACCAGCCCAAATTGGGATCCATCTCATGGAGGGGCACCAAAGCCTGACACTATTACTGATGCTATGATGTGCTTATAGATGGGAGCCTGGCATGGCTGTTCTCTGAGAGGCCCTACCAGCAACTGACTGGGACAGATGCAGATACTTACACCCAATCATTGGACTGAAGTTAGGTACCCCTATGCTTGAATTAGGGGAAGGATTGAAGAAGCTAAAGGGGAGAGAAATCCCATAGGAAGACCAGCAGTCTAAACTAACCCAGACCCCAGGAAGCTCCCAGAGATTGAGCCACCAACCAGAAGCAAGCACAGCCAGTCCTAGGACCCTGGAACACATATAACAGAGGTCTGCCTGGTCAGGCCTCAGTGGAAGAAGATTCACCTAATCCTCAAGAGACTTGAGGACCCAGGAAATCAGGAAATTGGGAAGTTTGGTGGAGGGGAACAAGGATGCAAGGGGATGAGGAATGGGAGGAGGAACTATAGAAGAGGGGATGGAAGCAATGACTAGAATGTAAATAAGTTAAAAAATCAAAATAGAAAAATGTAGAAATAAAAGAAGGAAGGAAGGAAGGAAGATAGGAATGAAGGAAGGAAGGAAAGAAGGAAGGAAGGAACGAAGGAAGGAAGGAAGGAAGGAAGGGAGGGAGGGAGGGAGGGAGGGAGGAAGGAAGGAAGGAAGAAAGAAAGAAAGAAAGAAAGAAAGAAAGAAAGGAAGGAAGAGAGAAAGAAAGAAAGGAAGAGAGAAAGAAAGAAAGAGAGAGAAAAATAAAGGAAGGTACAAACAAACAAAGAAGCCACTTGGCAGAAGAGTGGAAACCTTTCCTCTTCCCAGGGCTACATGTAATATAACAGAGCATGTACAGAAAATCCCAACTCAATTTCCAGGGTTGAAGAAGATAGGTGCAATGTAAGTGTCCTAGAAAGAGTCAGAAGCTGGGGGCCAGGGAAGGGGGGGTTCAAAGCTTCTGAGTGTCAGCTATGTCCCAGTTCTCCAGTACACCTCCTGAACTCCCCAGCCTCTGAGTTGTGGTGATCCCCAGGCTCCATCCCTCTGTAACAGCCAGCATGTTGAGAATGCCTTCTCTCTCCTGAACAGCAGCACTTCATCTTCATGTCTTAACCACGCATCTCCCAGGTGTCCACAGTGGGTCATTTGGTGATGTCCTGATGATACCTTCAAAGTGAACCTACAGTTCATCTGTATATTATGACTCAGCTCCCTCAACGAGCTGCCTTTTACACCTTTTTTTTTTTAATTAGGTATTTTCTTTATTTACATGTAAATTTCTCCTTTCCCAGTTTCCCCTCCAAAAAACAAACAAACAAACAAAAACAAGAACAAACCCCTGTTGCCTCCCCCCTCCCCATGCCTGCCACCCCACCCTCCCCCACTCATTGGCCCTGGCATTTCCCTACACTGGGGCCCAGAACCTCCCTCTATTAAGTCTATGGAGGAATAACACAGGGTTTGTGAGGACGGTCCAACGCAAGAGTGAGGCAGAGCTCCTGGAGACACCTACATTGCATATATAGATGAAGACCCAAAAATATCCACCTAGGATCCATATGCCCTAAGGGGAACAGAAACACAGGACTGGGTTGGGAGAGGGGACCTAGCTCTGAGGCAAGTGTATTCTGAATGCTGTTTTAGAGATGAGAAAACCGAGTCATTTCAAAAGCTAAGAAGCCTTCACCAAGGTCCACCTGGGAGCCAAGACTTGCCTATGGCCTTTGACTCCAGAGCTCAGGCTCTTAGGCCTCTCACAGTCCTCTCCTTCTGGTGTTGTGGGGGGAGTTTTGTTTTGTTGTTGCAATGCTGGTGATGGTGATGATGGTTGTGGGCTTTGTTGTTGCTGTTGTTGTTGTTGTTGTTTTTGTTATTGTTGTTATTGTTGCTTTCTCTTTCTACTTTCAAGGTATGCTTGTTCTGCTCAGTACTGCTAAGATGTGTGAAAGGGGTGGACAGGAAATGCTCATTTTCTCCCTGGTACTGGAAAGCTCCTAGCAAAGAGGCCCAAGATGGACAGCAGAGGAGAAGAAGGGCTACAACGACTCTCTCCTCAAAACTCTTTGGAACATCATCTGAGTTCAAAGAACTGGGAAGGATCCTGAAGTGAGTGTAGCACTGGCCCAGAAGCACTTTGTATCCTAATAACTAAGTTCTTCTAGGAATGGAGAAGTTAGGGCAGAGCCCAAACTACCATGTTACTACAAATGATTATAAGTTCATGATGGGAATTCACAAATGATTGTGATTCCCTGAACAGAATCCATCCCCAAAGATTTATTGTGTAATTCAAGTTTATTATCCTCATCTATGTAAAGCAAAGTGTTTGTTGATAAATTTCACTATATCACAACAAGCCTAAAAAGTTCTTTCTGTTGGCTTTTTAATACATTATACTTTTCCAATGAGCTCAAGTAATAACAGACTTTCAATAAACGTGACAGGTTTATAGCTGTCACAGTTATAAAGGCCATTCCCCATCACTCTAGCCTGAAAAAGAAATCAAGGTCACCATAAGAGAAGCAAAAGACAAAAGAAACACCCTTCTCTGGCACCATTTCCTACCCACAGTAATGACTCTGCCGTGGCCTACCTGCCTCCCATTGCAAGTACTTTTTAGAACTCAGGGAAGTGAACACAGGATTTCTCCTGCTCCAAGCATATATGTAGAGCATGTCCCCGTCACTGATCCATGATGTCTGCTGCCTTGGTCCTTCGCTAGACCACTCTGCTCCTCAGTAAAACAGGGATGGAGACTTCAGATTTACCCTCTGTGTGTAACTGAATTCACACGTAAGAGAAGCTTCAGCCTTCACTGCCTGGCACCTCACACAAACTTCTGGGTGTGCAGAAAGCAGAGCCCCTCCCTCCCAGCACTCTGGGCATTTTCCTGGGACTAAATATATGTCTTCCCATTTCCTTTTTCCATACTTTAAATTATTTCCATGGATTCTTCCGTAGGTGGATTCTCCAATGTACAGCACCTGGTAAATTGGTGTAGCCTATAAATATGCTATCTTAGTTTGAGTTTTATTGCTGCGATGAGATAACATGACCACAGCAACTCTTATAAAGGAAAACATTGAATTGGAGGATGGCTTCCAGTTTCGGGGGTTTAGTCCATTAGCATCATGGTGGGAAGCATAGCAGTGCACAGGCAGACATGATGCTGGAGGAGCTGAGAGTTCTATTTGACTGAGAAGAGAAGTGGTAAGTGGGGTGGGGTTGGGGGGGGCACAGTAGAACGCATGTAGAATGAGAGAATAGTAAGCGGTGGCGAGGTTTAAACAGAGATGGGGATGGGGACAGGGTTTACTAAAACTATTTGTGGAAAAGACATGCAAACTTACTACTTTATAAGCTAATTTAACTTTTAAAATGAAGATTAAAATGGAAGTACTCTTTATGGGTAAATAATGTCGCTCCCAGAAGCCGAAGGTCATTATGAGAATCCCAATACCAGGTATGAAATCCTTCCTGTAGGGTGATGACTGAAAGGAATGCTGCCATGTAGCCAGGATACTGAGCACAAGGATGCAGCACCACTGCCCACCCAGGTTCATAAGCCGAGTGAATTCCCTCCAGAGACCCTTACGTACTGATCCCGTGCATCTCTATTCCTGCCCCTGGGGCTGTTCAAATCACAGTTCAAGGTGATAGTCTATAATGGCAGAGACATTACTGAAGCAGGATCTCTGCCTAGCTAGTCACATCACATCCGTAGTCAAGAAGCAGTGACGGGGAGTGTTTGTGCTCACTCCTTTCTCCCCCATTCACCCCAAGACCTAGTCCATGCAAATGACACCACACCCATTTGGGATGGGTCTTCCCACTTCAACTAACTCAATTAGGAAGATCCCTCATAGAGCATGTGTACAAGCCAACCTAATTGAGACAGCCCCTCATTGAAACTCCCTTCTCAGGTAATCCCAGATTCCTCTGTCAAATTGACAAACAAACAAACAAACAAACAAACAAAAAAAAACCCTAGCCATCACTCCATGATTTGAAAAGGCATGGAGGCAGGATTTCCCTCAGCTTTCCCTTAGAAAATGCCATCTTGAGGAGTTTTTTATTGTCTTAGAAATACAAACAGTAGCTATCAGATCTCCTGTTACCCACACCCACGCACACACACACACACACACACACACACACACACACACACCACCACCACCACCACCACCACCATCATCATCATCTCCTTATCCAACCAAAATAAATTGGCTTCAAATTGGTCCCATGGACTTTCACTAGAACAAATCCAGAGCACACTTTAATAAGAAAAGGAAACAGTGCCTGGGTAGTTTATGTTGCATAGTCACACACAGACCCTTAATGAAAACTCCCTTCTTATTTGCCAACAAAGAGCTCCAAGCTCAGCTGCTATCACTCTTAATCACCACTAGGCCATGGAAAGCAGGGCGGCGGTTTCCAATGTAATTTTAATGATTGTGTTTGTTAGTACTTTTGTTTCAATCAAAAGAATGTCTGTAGTGACTGCGCAATAAGATAAAGAGGCCCCTTATGAAAGATGGAGGCTGGGTGACACCCTCGCAAAGTAATGGGCCCAGAGGCTGGGATGCAGTGGACCTAACACTTGTCCCTACCTCCTCTCTCAGTGCAGCTCTGCATTCTTTGCAGCCATTCAACTATACTTTTGCTCTAACAAATGCCCTGCTCTCTCCTTCTTTTCCATGAATGGCTTCTGTATTGCATTACATAGCACAGACTGGCTTCCTCTGATTTACCAGTACATATGGCAAAAAAATAAATAAATAAATAAAAAATAGGACTAGTCCAAGCCCCCTATGGCCCAGCAGGCGGAAGCTCCCTACCCTGGCATGTTTGGAAGGATCTTTAGGATGTTGGGAAGAAAGGGTGGGGGTGGAAGAGAGATGTAGTCATTTCCCCTGTGAGTCAAAAGAAGAAATACACCACATGTGGTAGTTAATCTTGAATGCCAACTTGACAGGGTTTAGAATCGCCAAGGAAATGAATCTATGAGCCTGTTGGTCAGGGATTTTCTAGATTAAGTTAACAGAGGTGGAAAACCTCATTATAAAGGTAAGTGGCACAATTTCATATGTTGGGGTCCCAGGTTGAATTAAAAAGAGAGACTGGGGTCAGCAGCAGCACTCGTGGCCTTCTGCATCCTGACTGTGGATAGGATGGAAACAGCTGCCTCATACATCTAGAACCCCGCCTTCCATACCATGGTAGACTGCATTCCCAAACATTGAAGCAAAATAAGCTCTTGCCTCCCTAGGTTGCTTTCATCATGTATTGTGTCACAAAAACAAGACAAGCAACTAATACACAACCTATGTCTACTACACCTGAGAAACTGTTCAACAGAAAAAAGACTTGCACAGTTAATCACAAACATGTTATGAATTTCATGACTGTTAATCTAAATCCCAGCCTCAGGTTAGAATGTAATTAGAAATCTGTAAATGTGACAGAAATACATTTTCTCCCCTTCCAACTAAACACCCAGACAAAGGCAACTCAGAAGGAAGGAAGGAAAGGAGAAAGAAAGGCAGGAGGGGAAGAAGGAAGGAAGGAAGGAAGGAAGGAAGGAAGGAAAGAAGGAAGGAAGGAAGGAAGGAAGGAAGGAAGGAAGGAAGGAAGGAAAGAAGGAAGGAAGGAAGGAAGGAAGGAAGGAAGGAAAAAGCCATTAGGCTGGGTGATAAGCATTGGTACGTGTTAATAAGTAATAATCATTCTACCCCTACATCAGGATTCTATGTGACTCATATGCTAAGGACCAAAGTGTTACATTTCTGTGTATATTTCTCTACTTTCTCCTTAAGCATTCCGTAGTTACTCTCAAATTCCACATAAGCAAGAGCCTCCAGGGGAAACTCTTATTCTGTCCTAAGATGCCACATCGTGGTCCTAACATATCCCCCAACACAGTGCTGCCACCACCGCATGCCATCTCTGTTTCTGCCACATAAAATGTCCTATCCCTCAAAGCCCATGGGACACGTCAAAGGTCATTCATTGTTCTCTGAAATTCAAATTCAACTGTGTTTTCTATTTATATTTATTAAATACTATCTAACCACTGGCTTCCAGAGCCTCCTGATATCACTCTGTGCCATCTCTCCAGCTAGCATGCCCGTCTCTAGGCCTCTCCTGTTGGCAAACTCATTCTCCAGGAATCACTTCAAACCACTCCAAGTGCCTTCTTCTCTGAAAAGATCCCTTATTGTCGTCAAGTGGTTAGATGACCCTGTGGTATTCTGACAAGTTTCCATTAAAGGTTTTCAACAATGGATAGCCTGCCTACTTCCCCAGCTGACCATGAGGTTTTCAAGAGGTGTCAGCCTCGATGGCTCAGAACCTTCTTGCCTAGTATGTAAGCGATAATTAATGTTCGATGAATGAACAAAATAATACATTTCTTTATAAATGTAGGTGCCAGTGCCTAAGATAAACTATCTTATTCCTATTTCCTTCTTGCCATTGTGTTTCTACCCTTAAGAAAGTATTTTTCAAATTTCAGGACATTCCTCAATAGGTATTCCTTGCCTCGTTTTCATGGACAAAAGCCAGCTGCATGAAAGAGTGAAGCAGACTAGACAGGAAATGGAAAACAGAAAGTAGTATGCAGAGTAAAGTCTCCTTTTAGGAAATGAATTTAAGTATCTGTGTGGTGTGTGTCCATTGTATGTGTGTACTATGTGTATGTTGTATATGTGTATGTGGGTATATGTGTTGTACATATACGCATATTTGTACATATGTATTATATATGTGTGTATGTGTTTTATATGTGTGTATGTGTATATGTGTATGTGTTCTATATGTATGTAGGTGAATGTTGCATGTTTATTTATATGTGCATACATGCATACATTTGTTGTATATGTCTATGTTTGTATGATATGTTTGTTCTATATGTATGTATGTATCAATGTTTATATAATGTGTATATATGTGTGTGTGCATATGTGTGTACTTATATATGTATATAGGTGTGTGTTCTATATGTATTCATGTGAACATATGTTGTATCTGTATCTGCATATGTATATATGTGTGTATATACAAATATTTACATTGTGTGTGTATATGTGTATGTTTTAAATGTGTATATATACATTTGTTCTATTTGTATATATGTATATGTATGTTTGTGTGCATATGTGTGAATGTGTATGTTTTTATGTGTGTACATTTATGTTCTATATGTCTGTATATATGTATATATGTAGTTGTATATGTATGTGTGTGTGCGATGTATATTGTGTGTATGTACATGTATATATGTGTGCTAAGCTTCCTGACTAAGTGTTAGGATTGACATATAAAAAGCCCCTGGTGTTAAGAACACCAGGATGACTGTGATTAGCTGCTGCTTTTTCTTAAGGTTTCCTGGAACTCCCTTTAAAGATCTGCAATTCTCTATTCTGCCATTCTTGTACATAAACATGTGTCAATTGTACAAATCATCTACCCTACATGAAGTCCTCTTTCTTTCCCATCATGGATCCCTGACTTATGAGTCATATTCCCCTTCCTCCTCAGTCATCTCACTTGTCATCCCAGGAGCCTCCCTCCTCTCTGCTTTCCTAAAAGCTCATACTTAAGCCAACTTGTGCTTTCTTGACTTCATTAGTCAGTTCATTGTTACCACAATGAACTAGCTGAGGCAAACTACTTATAATAAAAAGAATTTTATTAGTTCATCATTTTGGAAGGCTCAAGGGCATAGCATAGCACTGGGATAGATTCAGCTCTGCTGAGGACACTCTCAGCTGCATCCCTTAGTGATAGTCACATGCATGCAAAGAAGAAATCATGTCTAAGGAAGTCAGAGACTTGGAGGACAGGCTCCAGCTTTCGTAGCTGGTCATTCTCTTGAGCAGCTCCTCTAGCAGAGCAGTGCCTTCTTATGAAGGCGTGACCCCTAGTGAAGTGGGGCTTTCCTTTAGGCCTCCCCTCTTACACGTCTGTACCATCTCACTATCTTAGGGACAAGTCTCCAACACATGAACCTTTGCAGGGCATCACACGTCGAAATCAAAAGAAGTCACCTTTGACAAGTTGTCTCCCATTGAACACTGGGAAAAGTAGATGGGAACAAGGATGTGTACTGGCAAAAAATGTAAAGGGGATTATTCTAAGTTACCTGCCCAATCCTATCTGAGTATCATCTAAGTGCATCTTTGAAAGGAGATTGACCTAACTCCGTACTTGGGTCTAGGGATTTCCAGAAACTAGCTCTTTCCCAGGTACTTAACCGTTAATCCCTCCCACTGATTCCATGTCACAGATTCCATTTAGCACTAATAAAAAAACTAAGCTACTCTGATCACAATGGGTCAAGATGAAACTGACTTTAACAGGACTGGAATAATGGCTCAGTGGCTAAGAGCACTAACTGCTACTACAGAGGAGCTAAGCTCATTCCCAGAACCCACATGGTGGCTCATAACCATCTACACCTCCAGATTAAGAAGATCTGACTCATCTTTGTGGCTTCCACAGTACCGAGCATGCAAATCAACACACACGAGCAAGCACTCATACACATAAAATAAAAATAAACAAATCTTTTATAATTGACCTGCAATCAGGAAGGGTAAACAAGAATATTATTTGGGACATAAAATCCCAAATATCCACTCTGTCCAGCTAATGTGATCGCTACTTAACTACAAACAACTCTAGCCTCCTCCACATGGTATGGCCTCTTCATGGGCTTCTGACTGAAATTACTGGTTCTGGAATTATTCCCTGCTTTCTGAAGAATTCAGAGGTGGGGGAGGGAAGAGAGAGGGGAAGAAAGAAAGAAAGAAAGAAAGAAAGAAAGAAAGAAAGAAAGAAAGAAAGAAAGAAAGGAAGGAAGGAAGAGGGAGAGAGACAGAGAGAGAGGAAGGTAGGAAGCAAGCAGGCAAGCAAGGAATCTTTTCCTTAATTTGTCAACAAGATCACCTACAAGCCACATCTTGTCTAACTGAGAAACCTTTTGTTTCAAGTAGTGGCTTCTGACACTATTATAAATGTCTGGGATAATTAGCTTAACAAAGGGGAAAAAAGGTTATTTTGGCTGGTGAACTAGAGGTTGCAGTTGAAGATCCGATAGTCCTGTCACCGTGGGCTTTGGGGTATGGGACAGGAACACATGTCAGAAAGAAGTCACTCCTCTCATGACTCAGAGAACGGAGACAAGAAGAGGCCGCTTCCCACAATCCCCTTTGAGAGCAGGGGAGAGCAAAGCTTCCTCTGAGTGCCACTTCTTCACGGCTGTAATGCCTCCCTGGGAAGCACACCCTTTACATTTGGAGGCCTTTTACACAGCCAGTACCCAAACTGTAGTAGTTCCTCAGAGCGGACCTTCCTCTCCGCAATGAGTAATAAACCTACTTCCTCAACTACAGACGTGTTCCTAGTGATCTCTGACTTGGAAGGCCTCCACACTGCTACAGGAATGGCCCATCTATTGTTGCCACTGAAGAAACACTAGAGTCTTTGAAGTCCAGAAGAGTTCTTGTTTTTCACATGGTCAAAATTATCTCAGTTATGTGGTGAATACTGTTTAGAAAGCAGAGTAAGGGATTGATTTTATAGCAGCTACATTACAACTGTCAAGTTTACACAAAGGGGATTAGGCCGATGGCAGCCTAAAGGCCTTTTTAATTGGCCACAGTTCTCCTAGACTCATAAATGATAAATGTCTCAAAATGCTAGTCCCAGTTCTCTAGGACTGATGCCAGTAAATGGCAAGAACTGGGAAAAATGCATTTTTGTTTTGTTTTGTAAATTGTGTTGAAATTCTCTGCAGAGAGTCAGCCAGTGACTCAATGTATTTCCAAATAGAGTGTCATCTACTCATGTTCTGTTACATAGATCTCAAAGCTCTCTGACTACAGTTACTCTCTGCTCAAGGCTAGACTCATTAGTCATGACTAAAAATGGCATTACCATTGATATTCACTAGGAAATGAATCCATATGAATCCTGAAAGCAAATGTGTTCTTTGTCCAAAAACTGGTACATATTCTTCCTAAACACACACACACACACACACACACACACACACACACACACACACACAAATTAAGTTCTAGCTTGTGTTAACTAATTACTTGTCTTCTTGCTTTGACAAAGTACATAAGAGGAGCAACATAAGGAGAAGTTGTTTATTCTGACTCACGGTTTGATGGTTCAGTTGCAGGGATGTCATGATAGCAGGGGCTGACAGAATTACAGAATGGAGAAAGATCAAGATTTAAAAAATTGTTGTCAGAGAAATCACAGCAGTACATGTAATAGCACGCAAGAAAGGCACATGAGCTCTGTGGGAGAAGGCAGGTGTGATGTAAATGACCTGTAAGACACAGAAACTCACGTACTTTGTGATTTTGCTGTATGGACCTGTTCAGGCTCACTAGCCCACTTCCATTCTTGGATTGTGGGGGCTTTATCTCCTTCAATAAACTGTTTCTATTTGTATCATTATCCATATTCTCTGGCTCAGTTCTTTGTTCTAAGACACGAGAAACTGGGAATCTCAGCCAATGCCCCTCTGCCTCTGATCCACACTTATTACAGGAACATGAAGCAGAGAGTCACACGCTAGAGCTCAGTTCATTGTCTCCTGTTTATTCCATCCAGGACCTAGCATCCATGAAACAGTGCTGTGAATCTCTGCAGTCACCAAAGCTAACAAAAGTATCTAAGGGAGATAAGAATGTACTTCAGTTCAACTCAACTCAGTAGTCAAGAGTCTGGCTTTGAGTAGTTTATATATTCTAGGCATATTTAAGCATAGCACAATTCTGGAAAAAAAAGTTTCCTGGTGATAATTAACTCAATTTCATATGCACAATAAAGCTTAAGACTTGACTACACTGAAACTGTACAGGTCACATCTTCCATGAACGTTCTGGAGATTAACTGAGAAAACAGATTCAAGACAAGGGTCTAGGGAAGGATAGGATTATAAATAAACTGAAACAGACAAGCTCAAAAAAGGGTCTGGAGAAAGATTCAGTACAGCCTTGGCTACACAGCACAAAGGTCACTATTAACATCAGTTTCCAGCCTTATGGGTGGAAAACAAGTGGTTGGACATCTCTCCCTTTGAAGAGGCAACCCTTCGTGTTGCACATTCCTGATTCCCCCAGTGATTATCTGTGAGCAGAAGGACCTCCATGCCTCCTACAGAGCTGCCCACGAGTAAAGTGAGTCTTTACAGTTCTGTTAACAAACTAGAAGCTCTCTCACAGATATGTCCAGGGGGTTGCTTCCATGGTGGTTGGCTTTGTTGTTTTGTTTTGGTTTGGTTGTTTTGGTTTGTTTTGGTTTGTTTTGGTTTGGTTTGGTTTGGGTTTGGGTTGAGTTGGGTTTGATTTGGGTTAAGTTGGGTTTGGGTTGGGTTTTGGTTTTTGGTTTTTTGAGACTGGGTCTCGCTATATAGCCCTGGTTGTCCTGGAATTCACCAAATAGATCAGTCTGGCCCTGATCTCACAAATATCTTCCTGCCTAAACCTCTTGACTGCTGAGATTAAAAGCATATGCCACCGTGCCTGGCATTCATGGTGATTCTAAACCCCATCACATTAACAATCAATATTAGCCATCATTTGAATGAAGTTTAAAGTACATCTCCCAAAACGTGTCACTTTGAAATAACTTATTCATTTAAGGTAATGCAAAAGATGTAGGCACAGGAACAATCCTCTCCCTTCCCCTCTCTATTGAGAATCATCAAAGACAAGAATAACAAACCCAACTA